>JAUCMS010000028.1:2047723-2058917 GCA_032357445.1 Enteromius radiatus | reverse complement strand
TATACATGCATGTGTTTGTATTTATATACACTTAATAAATATACACAGTATATACAAATATATTATGTAAAGAAAAAATTTTGGATGCGATTAATCGCGATTAATCGTTTGACAGCTCTATTATGCATTCATGTTAACAGGTGAGACCTTATTGTAAAGTGTTAACATTTTTTCAGATGTTAATGTTTTAAAGTGAAGTTTAATGAGAGTGTGGTCTTGTCTAATGTTTTGTCAGGAGGTCACTACATGTCAGCCTGATTATTATAAGTGGACTCAGTATCTGTTCATCAAGCTGTTTGAGGCGGGACTAGCTTATCAGAAAGAGGTGAGGGCATCATCATATTTATCATATTTCTTCTACTGTTGACAGATAAATTAACTTCAAAAGAGGCTCTGCTTTTCTTATAATAATAATAATTATTATAAATGTGGTTTAGAAGAATGATTTAAATGATAAAACAGTACTCTACACTGTTCAAAAGGTTTTTTATTATTTTAAACAAAAAAACATTTATTGAGCAATGAGACGTTACAGTGATCGAATGATAAATACATTGTTAATTTGATAAAATATTTATATTTCATATTAATTTTGTTCTTTTTACAATTTCTGAAAATTCTGAATCCTGAAAAGTGTTGTGGTTTTAACAAAGAGCACAACTGTTTTCAACGCTGATAATAATAAAATATTCTTGAACAGATTTCTGAAGGATCATGTGACACTGAAGGAGTAATGATGCTGAACATTCAGCTTTTAAATACAAGTGAACGTTAGTGAAGATAAAAGCTTTTCAGATCTCACCTACAGTGACGTTTAGACTTCTGAAGTGTTAAGATGTGTTTCAGGCGCTGGTGAACTGGGACCCGGTGGATCAGACGGTTCTGGCGGATGAGCAGGTGGATGAGAGCGGCCACTCGTGGAGGTCTGGAGCTGCTGTGGAGCAGAAGATGCTTAAACAGTGGTTCATCAGAACCACCCACTATGCCAAGGTACGGCAGCCTGAAGCAGCCCGATCTCATCGATTCATTCATTTAATTATTTTGTATTTTGATATTTTTTGAGGATAGGAAAACGTTAGTCTCTCTCAAAATTTCGATGTTAATATATGACGCAGGATTACTTTGGAGGAACACCCTTCGCTTAGAAATTGCTAGTCAATTTCACAAATAATTAGCATTAGCATTGAATTAAGGTGGAAAAACTGTCATTTGCAAAACAATAATAATATTTACTTTGAAATAAAAAAACAATGTGATGATGAATGCAATAAAATTGCATGCTTTGTTCTGAAATATTTATTTGGATAGATATTGTTCTTATGTTTAAAATAATTTATGTGCAAGAATAATGAGCAAATCTGAGTCCAAACCGGTTCATAAATTAGTCAGAATTATATATTAGTTCATTATTTTATTTTATTTTATTCATCTTGTTTAATTAATTGGAATCTGTCAAGGAGTAAAGGAAGAGGAATCATTTGCGGGTAGAAACTGAAAATGTATCGAGTCTTAGACACAAACAGGAGCTCAGGAACTGTCCCATTGTCTGGGAGAGCAACCAGGAGAGATTCCAGCCAGGTCCTTGGAAGTAGTGTCAGTCTGGGTAAAGGAGATTCTGAGAGTAACAGAACGGATAACTCCAATAACCCCAGGGCACAGGGAGATGGTGATGGAGTGAGAGAGAGAAAGACAAAGGCAGAGGCCTGGCTGATATAACTGGAATCTTAAATACCGGGGAACAAGATGCATCGTAGCTGAGCCGCTAGATGGAACGAAAGGGGCAAAAGGGGAAAAGGAAAGCCAAACTAAACTAATAGGCCGGACCTCAAAAACAAAAACAAGAGGGCACAAAACTAACCAAAAGAAAACTCTTAAGTCAAGGAAAAATAAAATGCAAAGATAACTGTTCTAGACAAAACTATAACTGCAGGAAACGGATGGCAGATATCAAAAGGCAGGAGCCAGGTTCACAGAGGGGAATTTAAAGGGTAACTAATGATTGGCAACAGGTGTAAACCCTAACAAGGTAACTAGGGGGGCGAGGTAACAATAGAGCACATGACGACAGCAATTACCAGTTAAGAGCCATGTGCTTCAGACAGACTAGGACACAACGAAAACAATCACAGGTCAGAACGGTGCTTTGACAGTACCCCCACCTCCAGGAGCGACCCCGGGTGCTGTCGACGGTGGAAATCCTCAATCAAGGAGTGGTCGAGGATATCTCGAGACGGCACCCAGCACCTCTCCTCAGGACCATACCCTTCCCAGTCCACAAGGTATTGGTATCCCCTACCATGCAGAGAGATAACAGAAAACAAAGGGGAACCGCCAATAAGATGGGGGGAAGGGGGTTGAGGACTCTGCCCAGGTGAGCTGCTGGCTCCAGGAAGCGGGATTGTGTGATGCCAGACAGCGGAGCATCCGCTCCAAATCCTGGTTAGCCGTTGGTCTGCGGATGAAATCCTGACGTCAGACTCGCAGAAGCACCAATCAGAACTCCTTCCAAAAATGGGAAACAAACTGGGGCCTCCTGTCAGAGACCACATCCTTGGGAAGACCATGAATCCTGAAGATTTGATCAACAACCACCAGAGCGGTTTCCTTCGCAGAGGGTAATTTGGGTAGGGGAATGAAATGAGCTGCCCACAACTGTCAAAATCACGGTTTTGCCCCTGGATTAGGGGAGGCCAGTGACAAAGTCTAGGGCAACATGGGACCAAGGGCACAGCAGACCAAAGAGAGGCTTGTTAGAAGTTTTGTTTCGGGGCTCAAACCAAGCAAGCAGTCACAAACTGTCTGAGATCCTGGGGCAGTGAAGGCCACCAAAAGTGCTGGCGGGCAGAAGCCAACGTCCTCCGCACTCCTAAATGGCAGACCAGCACTGACTCCACTGAAGGACCGAAGGACGCAGCAGACCTGGAACAAGCAGCAGACCATTAGGGCAGCCTCTCAACACCCCAGGAAATATCCGCCACCACGACACCCCGGGGTAAAATGGTATCAGGCAGCGCCCCATTCCCCGGGCATGCAAAGAGGCGAGACAGAGCATCCGGAAAGTGGGAAAGGGAACTCAACTTCAGGAAGTGGCTCTGGGATCTTCAAGACGCATTGCAGCTGAGCCGCTAGATGGATATAACCGGAAGGGCAGTTAATGCTTTTCTAGATTTTATGGCTTGTTTCCAACCCAAATATCTAGAAAGTTTTCTAAAAACAAGACAATCATTTTTTCTTGGCATAGAAAATCCTTCTTGGTTTATGAATTTTAAGACATTAAGAAAAGCATTTTTTGCGGTGCCTTTATGATTTATTTTTTTAATTCTACAGATCTTACAATCTGCAGTGTTTTTTACAGTGTGCCATCATGTTATTCCAGAACAGCGTGATATTCAGATTAGACAATCAAATGCTCTCAGTTACAGCGCAGTGCTTCATTATGAATCCACACTAACATGCTTGCAATTTATTACCGTACAATATGTGCTGCTGGCTGGAGTGCTCTCCATCTTAATTATAAAAAAATATATTCCACCCACACAATAACTGGTTAAAAGTCCTGCGAGTCTAAATCAGTTCAAGCGCTCAAGATCTCACGGAGGAGGGCCTGTCTGAGCTTAAGATTTGGAGGCTTATGATGGCCTCGAGTCATTTCCAAATGATCACATTCACAAGATGACCGTACATGAACGCCACTGCCGCGTGCTAATCATCAGTGGAGGCGTCAGCTACAGAATCGTGTTGGAAACAAATCGGTACGACTCTTAAGTAGGTTTAAAACGTGGATGTTGGCCGTGCAGTTTCGTGTTGTGTTCTGCTAATAAAGCTTGGACGTTTCAGAAAACAGACCTGTGCGGTGAAACTTTTCCATCATTCTCTGTGGCAGCGCTAAAGAGATGCATTACATAATTCATTGATGGCTTCCCTAATGCACTTCATTTTGATGCATTTGCACTATAAAGCTTCCTGTCTGTTTTACTTAGTATTATTGTGTTGCTTTCCAGTGCTAATATCTGAAAAATCAATGTACATTTACTTAAAAAGGAAAATGATTTAGTTTATCAAAGTGAAAGGTGTTTATGCTTAAAGGGGCAGTTCACCCAAAAATGAACATTGCCTTAAAATATACTCAACTTCAGACCTTTGAAGATGTAGATACTGTAAGATTGTTTACAGCATCAGATTTGAAGAAGTGTAGCATTGGATCAACGGATGCTCTGCAGTGAATGGGTGCCGTCAGAATAAGAGTCCAAACAACTGATAACAATCACAATAATCCACGGGTACAAGCAAAAACGGTCCAAAAAAGTTGGATTTTGATGTGAGAGGAAACAGGAGATGGGCTTTTCACTCAAGGAAGCATTATTATGGATTATGGATACTTTAGCCGGAAGCAACAGGTTTGCACATTCATTAGCACATTTAATACTTTTAAACAATACTCAATATTTTAATGTTATTTTGCTTCTCAGTGAATGCATCCTGATTGAAAAATGATTAGGTATTTGTACTAAAAGAAATTCTAAGATAGAAAATCATTTTTTGCAGTGTTTGTAAGTGCAAAAATAGAGAAAGGATGCACCTACGGTATATTGTATTGACTGAAAGGCAGCATTAGCTGAGATTTAAGAGGCTGGTTCTGGCTCAGCCTCACTTCCCTTGTGAGCTGAGTGAATAGAGCACTGTATCCTGCTGGTTCACTGGTGTTTCCCACAGCGCTTCGTGCTAGTTGAATCGACACACTTCCTCCTGGTTCAGATGGACTCATGTGAGGTGCGAACGGTCTGGTCCTCCAACTCTGATTGTATTGGGATTAAGAGCCCGAGCTCTGCTGTATGGAAGTTGCACCTTCGAACCCACAAATGTTTTTTGTTTTTTCCAGTCCTGCTATTATACTGTGCAAAAGCTGTTATTATGCTAGCAGTAACTTGCAAGCTTGTTCATTCATTGAACCTTAAAAGCCCTTTTCACAGGCAAACACCAAAAAAAAAAAGTCAAAAATTAAATTTTTTTCAGTAAAATGAACATTACCTAAGACTAGTAAAGGTCAAAAATAATTTTGATACAGATGGGTATGCTAAAGTATTTCTGCCGCATGCTAGCAATGTGCTAAAACATGCTAAAATGGCAGGGACTTGCTAGAAACACTTGTGCTAAAACATGCTGGCAGCATAATAGAACATCATCAATCAGTATCAGAATGATCTTCACTTGTCAAGTGCACAGGCACACAGAATTTGTTATATTGGTAGAAACATGCTAGTGTTATTCTAAAACACTGTGATCATGCTAGAACTACAGCTTTGTCTAAACATCGTGCTAGCTACATGTTAGAAATACCTTACAACACTTAAGAAAAACTAACTGAAACATGCTAACAGTGTTTAGAAAGATGTGGTCTGATTCAAACGCTGTTAGCGTTTAGTTGGATTTGCTGTTTTCAGCACATGACCAGGATAAACCAGCAAAGGCCCAGCTTAATCCAGCATCAAAACATACCTAAGCAGCATATGCTGTTTTTCCAGCAGGGTAATGAGGTAAAAAGGAGTCTGACTGAGATTGATTAATTGATTGATTTCTTTTTTTCCACAGTAAACCTCAAACCTAAACCTTTTAAAACCAATTAGTTTGCCATCAAGCAGTGTGTCTTTAGTTTAGCTACATGCTAAATGTTACAGAGGTCAGTAGGAACTATATTGTATTTGTGTCTAGTTAAGTTCCAGTTTGTGTAGGATGGTGCTGTAGATCAGTTCAGAGCTGCTCACTGAAACAGTGTGCAAGTGTATGTTGATTCACTCTGTCGCTGTCGGATGTGTTGAAATGACACAGCATGTTCCTGCGATTCACAGAGACTCTCATTTTCTCAGTAGTGGAGGTGTGTGTGTGTGTGTGTTTGTTTGTGCATATCTGAAGAACCGTCTTGTCCATTAAAAGTCACGTCAAAAAAGTACACACATCTTTATCATTTCAAAAGCTGTTTTAATTATACAGCTAAAAGTAACAAATTCTAAATATTATATTTTGGGGGGAGTTGCACCACCTGACATTTGACAACCTAAGATAGCCTTGCTTTGTCAAGTTACCTGCTATTTTAAGACTTTGATATAGAGTCAGGAGGGTTGACATGATATCAATTCCTGATATTCTGCATGTTGGTTGCACCACATGACTTAAATCGAAGAGTAAAAATGGTTTTATATATATATATATATATATATATTAAAAATACATAATAACATTATGTGACCACAGAGAAGTAAGATAATATGACACACTGACGTAATGAATATGCAAATTGACACAACGTCATCTAGCAATGGTTTTAAATCTGATGTGTGGAAGATTTAATAATTTTTTTGTTATTAAAATTGAATTTCCTGTGTCAGAGTTTACAGATAGATGGCTAATGTGTGTGCCGTTGATATGTTCAGTGTTCATGTAAACTGTTTAATAAACACTTCTGGCACTTTTTTGAGCCTCTTAATTAGTTTTGTTTTTTATGTAAATGATTCAATAAATACCGTACCGTGCCATTCATACCGAGGTATTACCGTACCGTGAAATTTTGATACTGTTACATCCCTAGTGTTTGTTAATGTATTTGTTTTTAATAAATCAGTAGAGCTGTACAAACATACAGTAATATATTGTGAAATAACAGTCTTCTATCATTCTAATTTTCTGATTTGCTGATCTGAAACATCTCTGATTATTGTCTGTTAACATTTAATATTTTTCTAAATATTTTTTAGCTCTTTAAATGACTTTTACAGTCACATTATTCGATGCATTTTTTGTATTCATTTCTTTACAACACAGAACCTTAGTCATTTCAACAGTGTACTGTAGATTAAAGGAGGGAGCTTCATAGGGACTTGCTACTGTATATAATAGGCCACTAAACAACCATCCAGAACACCTTGGCAATACCCCGTCATGCAAAATGCATGCAAATAGTTTTGTCTCTTAACAGGTCAGCAAGCACTTGCTACCTTGCATCACGTTTTCCACTGTTTCATATTTGTACGTTGCCATGGAGACTCTCTATATGGTTTCAGAGATGTTCTCTACAGCCTTTTTTTTTTAAAACATGGACAGGTTTGAATAGAGAGATGTAGCCTTTGGTTTGGCTCTTCTGCCGTTCTTGGCTCTTTGAGCGTTTTGTTTGCCTCTTACACCTCGCAGTGTGTCCAAGTCAGATCCAAGCGTGTTTGCAGACTGAATGCTGGCAGGCCTGTTTGGCTGATAAAATCCTCTCCTTCATTACAGGCTGTGAGAATCCACAGCACAAATTACATGGACATCTTTAGTGAACATTTCTTGGGTCCATATATCTGTGGTTTTAATTTTGGTTTGAACTTTTTTTGAAGTATTTTTTTCCGGTTACATATCCCACTATTCAACTTTTGGTAGGGCTGTCAAAACTAGGGGCAGAAATGAATGAGGGGCCTTAACCAAAAATGACACCAAAATTAACAAAAATATCCCCATAATTAATCACAGCAAATTAGGGCTGCAACTAACTATTATTTTGAGAACCGATTAGTTGGTCGATTATTTTTTCGTTTAATTGATTAAGCGGATAAAACCGTATTTTGCGTATAACTATATAAAACTATATATATATATATATATATCGGGAACACTATATTGTTATTATTATTATAGACCGCCCGCTCCCGTTCAAATTACACCAGAGTTACCGACCGCTACCCCGTTTTATTTAGAAATTTATTCCCGCGCCGCAAGAAATCTGGTCAGGTCCCGCGGCTCCCGCGGTACAGTCGCGGGAATGTAGACCTCTAACGTGAGCAGCCCAACTAATCGATAACGGCATTCGTTGACAACGAATTTCATTATCGATAATTATCGATTTTATCTATTAGTTGTTGCAGCCCTACACCAAATTAACCAGCCCAGTCTCATGGTAATTCGTACATATTTTACAAGGTGGTTAATTGGTACAAATTCGTACGACCGCACTTACCGATTCACTTACTGACCGATTTTTTCTAAATCGTACGTATTTTTTTATGAGTTGCCAATTTGTATGAATTTGTACAAATGACCTAACCCTGTCCCTAAACTTACCCGTCACTTGGGTTTAGACAAATTGTACAAATAAGGGTTGTACGAATTTGTACGAATTAGCATGAATTTGCCACCGTGTATGAATACAAGACTGTGAGACTGTGTTGAATTAACACGTTAAATTGACAACCCTAAAATAAACAGAAATGCCATGCCAGATGCAGGTTCTGTTCCACCAAGATGACTGTTGTTGATCAAATTTGGTTGGTAACAGTCTATAGTATTAATATTCTAAGTCATTGAAGTGTTTTTTTAATTAAAGTAGTTACCATAAAATATACACTAAATGCATTTAGCAATTATTATAATTGTCCCTTGCTGTGTAAAAATATGCTTATGTAGTTTCGATGTAGTCGTCTTCTGTTGAAGGTGTGTAGAAATATAGAATGGAAGAGGACTGACGTGGTTCTCCAGAGCAGTGTTTACTGGCTCGCAAACACTAGACATCAGACTGAAAAAGCTGAAAGAATGACACGCATTTCAAAATGCTCGCATTTGTCTTGTTCAGAAGTCACTTTGTGGAGCGCTCTGCCCAGATGAGTTGAAGATTTGAATACCGTGATAGGAACGCTCTTAAATGAGACGGCCGCATCTCTACCCCCTTCCGCCTCTTCCAGCAAGTCTGAAATTTCCTTCCCGAGAGTGCGTCCGAGTCGCTAATGAGTGCAGCGCAGAGGAAACGGACAACATTTGGGGCCCTTCAATTATTTTCTATTTGTTTTGCGCTCAGGGAACGAAGCCTCTTGCGAGTGAGACGGCTAATGTCTTGTGACAGAAAGGAGCGAGATGTCAAAACCCAACCGTTAGCTTTTCATATCCCATCCTTTCAGTGCTCGGCAGCCCAGCTGAGCCTTTTGGCCTGAACCTTCGTTATTATGCATAGCTTCCTCTTTTCCATCGTCTGCCTCATCTTTTCTTCCTCCACCCCAAGAGTTTCTTTTTTCAGCCTGAGTCTGTGTGTGTGTGTGTGTGTGTGTTGAGACTTTGGGCACTTTCATAAGGTTTTCTTTAAGCTTCATTCTTCACTCATAATGTGAAGGTAGTTGTCCTTTTTATGCCAATAAAATGACAGTATTCTGCTGAACCTCTGCTCAAGAAATTCTGTGACACTTGAAGTTGTCCATTAGCATTCACATTCATCTAAAGAAAGTCAATGAGTCATTGAATTATTCACTCGACCAATTTATTAAAAACGTTCAGTCATTCAGTCACTACTTAGATGATTCCTGCTTTGGCTTTGTTCGGAAGTATTTTAGTTGGCATACCAGAAATGAATACTGAGATTATCAGAATGCATCTCGTTTCCTATGCAATTGATTCTCATCTTTTTCATATTTTAACAGCAGATGGATCTACTCTAGTTTTTATCTGCATATTCGAATGCTTATGAAGAAGAGCGCTTGTGCGTTTGACAGAGTCTCTAATTTGACCTCAGCTCAGAATGCTTTTATGACGTGAGATTAATGTAAACGCAGCCCACTGCGAACACCCTTGTAATTCTCAACAACAATTATGATCAACAAAGAGTCCTGGGAAAAAAAAGTTGTTAGATGTTATAAATCAATAATAATCAGACATGTTAGTCAGCTAATCAGCATGAAGGATCGTGTGACAAAAGATGTGACATCACAGGAATACATGACATTTTAAAATGTATTAAAATGGAGAACAGACATTTTTATTTTAAATAATATTTCACAATTGTAATTTTTTTTTTTTAATGTATCCAATAAAGACTTGGTAAACATAAGAAACTTCTTTCAAAAACATTCAAATTGCACCAACCCCACATTTTTGTATTGTATATTTAAAATAGATAAGATTAAATAAATAAATATATTCACATGTAATGTTTTTTATGCATTTAGATGTTATTTATTTAGTTGTTATTAATACTGAATTCTGTCTTGCAGCCTCTCCTAGATGCTTAGATAAATTAAATATAAAAATATATATACATTTATTTATTTCTATATGTATATGTATGTATGCATGTAGTCATTAATATATTATTCTGTCTTGCAGCCTCTTCTAGATGCTTTGGCAGATCTCCCTGAGTGGTATGGAGTCAAAGGGATGCAGGCCAACTGGATTGGTGACTGCTCAGGCTGCTTTTTCAACCACATATTAATGGTACTGAATGCTTCATCTATAAAATACCTTTACAGCTCTTGTGCAGCCAAACAGGATTTGGTTTTCATCAGCTTCACAGCTCTTTCAGTGCTGTATTTACTGCTAACCTCTTTCTATGAAATGATGTGTTTCCATGCTGGCATGTGAGCTTGTGCCGTTTCATCAGGTTAGATGGAGAGTTCGGCTGCAGGCTGTGTACGGCTTTGTTTCTTGTGTTTTCTGTTGTGGGAGGATATTTCTGCTTATTAAAATCATAATGTGATTTCCAGCACAGAGTGTGTCCGTTTGTCAGAATCAATGTATCTATTGCGTGTCTGTTTGTCAGGTGGATGGTCGTGACTCAGGGGAGGTGTTGTCTGCATACACTGGTTCTCCAGAGGCCGTGTTCGGAGCGGCATATGTCTCAATTCTGCCCTCCCACCGGCTACTGCATGGCTCCAGTGCCCTCAAAACAGCTCTGCTCAAAGCCCTGAGACCCGGCAGAGGTGAGAAACACACACACACACACACTCCTGAAGGGACAGATTTAAGATGCTTGAGAACTAGGCATAAAGATTTAAGATGCTTGAGAACAAGATATAAAAGTCAGAAATGCAAGCTATGACGTCATAATTGCAAGATATAAAGTCAGAATTGCGAGTTATGAAGTCAGAATTGCAAGATATAAAGTCGCAATTGTGAGTTTGAAGTCAGAATTGCGAGTTATGACGTCATAATTGCGAGTTAAGACGTCATAATTGCAAGATATAAAGTCAGAATTGCGAGATATAGAGATATAAAGTTAGAATTGCGAGTTATGAAGTCAGAATTGCGAGATATAAAGTCAGAATTACGAGATATAAAGTCAGAATTGCGAGATATAAAGTCAGAATTACGAGTTATGATGTCATATGATGTTTATATCTCGCAATTCTGACTTTATATCTCGCAATTCTGACTTTATATCTCGCAATTCTGACTTTATATCTCGTAA
>JAUCMS010000028.1:2027607-2037810 GCA_032357445.1 Enteromius radiatus | reverse complement strand
TGATCATCATCCAGTCTGTCTGGAATCACAGGAAGATACAGAACAAACTGAGACAGACTCAATCCAGAAGAACTGTGCCAACGTCTCCAAGATGAAGACAAATACCTACCTGGAAAGCTACAGGACTGTTCAAAGCAACAACACTGGCTGTTGTCAGACTCCTTGTGCAGACAATAATCTCACTGCATTATTACAATTAATGACTAAAATAATGTTTGGAAATGTAAACTGATATTTCTAACTGACACGCTACCGCAAAAGATAGAAATAACCCACTTGAAACCAGTTTTTGTTGCTGAAAATACTAGTAGCCTAAGACTTTTGCACAGTACTGTGTGTGTGTGTGTGTATATATATATATATATGTGTGTGTGTGTGTGGCGACTATATAAGTGGCCTCTTAACATATTGCACAAAAAAAAAATCTAAAATATATAACAATGAAGTAAATTTGATCATCCTTCGATACATTACCTACATACATACAGCTCACTCGTGAAGCAAAAAATTTCGCCTTTTTTTATCTCACAATTCTGCCTTTTCCCTTGCAGTTCTGAGAAAAAGAAAGTTTCTAAGATATAAAACCAGAATTGCAAAATACAAAGAAATATCTAGAATTCTAAAAAGGAAATTGTACTGTGAGATACGAACTAGGTTGCTATAAAAAAAAAAAGTCATAATGGTGAAATTAAAGGTTGCAATTACATTTTATTTTGTTTTTGTTTTGTAGCATTCTGAGTTCATATTTCGAAATTGTGAGTTTGTATCCTATTTAAAGGAAATAGGCTCCTCCTCCAGCTCCCCCAGAGGTAAAAAGTGGGAGTTTTACTGTTTTTGAATCCATTCGGCCAATCTCTGCGTCTGTCGATAGCATAGATCATTGAATCTGATTCTAATCAGCTCTGGTCTAATCCGATTCAATGATCTATGCTAGGCTATGCTAAAAGTACACTTTTTAAAGCGGTGTGTTTCTGAAAAAATGTCAGAATTGCGAGAAAAAGACGCAATTACCTTTTAAGTAATTATTTTATGTCATGTTGAAAATGAGTTTACGTACTGTTAAACGCAACTATATGGCATGAAGATATTATAAAGATCAATAAATCATGATTTTCTGCAAAGCTGCTTCAGAATAATGTGTTTTAAAAGCGATATACAAACAAAATCTTGATTTCACAAGACTTTTATTTATAAACTAAACTAAATGGTTTACATGCTGCCTAAAAATGTAGGATTAGTCATGATTAAATACACTGTAAACATCAATATTTAAATTTTTTAAAGTACTTTGAGATGATTTTCTCTCATTTCTAATCAGGCACTGAACAAACGATTGACTGGATAACTGGGTTCTGTTAGTGAATATAGGTATTATGTAAATACACGTTGTTGCTGTAAATCGGTTAAAATGAAGAAATTGTTATGTTGTATGGATGGTTAGTTTTGTGCTTGTAGAGCGTGACACGTTTGTTTATCACAGTTTGCTGAAGTGCTTATTTGTTTTGTTTGAATCGACTGATGGGTTCAGATTCTCCCTTCAGAGTGCGTTTGAATGTGTTAGTGGAGTGTCGAGATTGTGATGTCGATATAAAGCAGCGCCAGCATTAAAGTGCTCTTAAAGTGTTCGAGAGATGTAACACCTGTCACACACACAGTTGTCATGTTTCCGTGGTGATGTCTGTGCACGAGCGCCTCCTTGTGGCCACTCTCATGTAATACAGATGCAGTGTCCTCTCGCAGGCCTTTCGAGCGCTCTCAGGTGGATCACTGGATGCCCGTGGATGTTTATATCGGAGGGAAGGAACACGCAGTCATGCACCTGTACTACGCACGCTTCCTCAGCCACTTCTGCAGAGACCAGGGCATGCTTTCACACAGGTGTGACATATACTCATTATCAAACGAGTCACGAGAAGACTGCTTCTAGGTGTTTGACACATTTTCTAATGTTTTTTGGAGACGTTGGCACAGTCCTTCTGGATTGAGTCTGTCTCAGTTTGTTCTGTATCTTCCTGTGATTCCAGACAGACTGGATGATGATCAGATCAGATCTCTGTGCTGTTGTCAGACAATAATCTCACTGCATTATTACAATTAATGACTAAAATAATGTATAATATACATTCTGAGAGTTACAAATAGCTTTAGAGAGGATTATCTTCAATGTACAATTTTTTTGACGTGCTGAATTTCCTTCATATGCCTGGCTGGGTGACCAGTAATGTAGCTCCAGTCTCTTGATTTCAGGGAGCCCTTCAGAAAGCTGCTGGTCCAGGGTCTGATAAAGGGACAGACATTCAGGGTGGCAGAGACCGGCCAGTACCTCAAGAAAGAGGACATCGACTTCACAGGTGTGTGTGTGAGTGTGTAAGAACATGTTAAACATGTGACATACAAAAAGTGCAGTGTGTTGTACAGAGCTTTTTTGTTTTTTCATCATTTTAAAAGTATTGGTTTTGGGACCAAAAAAAAAAAAAAAACCTAAACAAATAATACCCAACCTTACAAAAGTGCTGGGGTTTGTGCCGGGTTCATGAGTATTTCATCTGGCTCAGAATTAGACTTTCAAACTCTTTGGGAGAGAGTATATCAGAAACTGCACATTAGCCTGTGAAAAAAAGAACATATTTAATTTTGAATATACGAACTATAAAAACGGAAGCCCATCTTTTGGTTAAAAGGACACATCTTATTGGAATCTACCATCTATTTTTGTGCAGCTGCATTAACTGAGCCAACCTGAAAAATGTAGATAACTTTGTTATAGACTGATAGAGAATCTGTGCACTCTGACTCCTGTAAATTGGATTAGAGTATAAAATTGAGACCGCTTGTGCCATCTTTGTGTGTGAGACGCATCAGCACTGCAAACAGGCCTTCTCACTCACTTCCCGCGTCGCTTTCTGTGGACAGTGGAGCCAAAATAGTCTTTTTTTGGTTGCCAGGCAACAAGGTAAACAGAGTCACACGAGCATCTGAATTGGCTCCAAAAACGCCAGTAATTTCTGTGATCTTAGCAATGATGGTTTCATAATGCGTCTGTGTGTACACAGCGTAGAGGAGAGATGCTTATTACAGTAAACACAGCTGTGTCTCTTCCTGAGGGTTCAAACACCAAAGACCCTGTTTACACCTGCTCTTAACATCTTCAGTGATCCAAACACCGCTGGTCGGCTCTTAATACCGCTGTAAACAGAGCTGCTCGGTCACATACATCGTTCAGCAGTTTGGAGTCAAGATTATGTTTTTAATATCTTTGAAAGAAGTCTCTTCTGCTTACCAAGGCTGAATTTATTTGATAAATAAAAAAAGATTACAAAACAACAGTAAAATATTATTTGAGTAATTAATGACCCTTTAATGCATCATTGCTAAATAAAAGTAATAAAAACATTTTAAAGTCCAAATGTTTTTCACAGGAGATGTTTGAGTTATGTTAGTAGCAGGTGTCTCGGATCAGGTGTAAACGGGGCCGAATGATCTGTGGCAGGTCCGGAGCCCGTCCACAGGGACAGTGGCAGCAGACTGCGGGTCACGTGGGAGAAGATGAGTAAATCCAAACACAATGGGCTGGACCCGCAGGAGGTGCTGCAGCAGTACGGCCTGGACACCATGCGCCTCTTCCTCCTGTACGCCGCTCCACCTGAGCAGGACATCTTATGGGACGTCAAGAGTGAGTAGAGCCAGATCTCACTGTTCTCCATCCTCACAGATTGATGACACCATGGCAAATAAACTAAGCTGACAGTTGTTTGTGGGTGACGACATTTTTCGGGACGTTTTTTAGCCCTAATCTAGTGGGTTTTATTCTGTAAGCCCCTCGTTTTCCAGGACAATATTTTTAATTGTTTTGCATTTTAAAGTATTCAACATTTTATTTTACAATGGATAAATAAAATTAAAGTAATTTCTATAATTCTACACAATTGAATGTGCTTTAGCGTTCACACACTTAAAATGACAAATAAATCAACACTACATGTTATTTTTAACAAATAGCAATTTATACCCAGAGATTTAAAGATTGAATTACTATTTTTAATGAAATAAATGTTTTGTATTAACTCTTGAACATTTGAATTATTTTCAAATTAGACATTAGAAATAAAATATAATTTCTATAATTTCACAAATTTTTAGGGTTCACATTCTTTATGACCAGTGAATTTGTTCATCATTACATCATAAAGTTATTTAGTTGTTTATTCGTTTATTTATGCATTCTTTTGACCCAATAACTGTATTTTTCTGGAACTTGCTCTTTTGTTGATTTTGATTACTTCCTTTGTCCTAATTTCTAAGTTGTTTTGGACAAAAGTGTCTGCTTAAATTTAATGTGACTACAAAAATGAACATCAAACTCATTTAGTCATTTTATTGCTTTTTAAATGCTATTTATTGCCATGATTTTTCACTTTTAGAAATCACGCTTTTAAAATTCCCTTATATATCTAGGTTATCAAAGATTGTGGAAACCCTTGTTCTTACCTCAAATTAAAAATAATAAATAAAAAAATTACTTTGTCAGTTTACATCTTGATTTTTAGCTGTTTATGCTTGTTTTTATCACATATATCTACCAATACTATATTGCAAATGTGCAAAAGACATGAAGTGTTACAGCACCTAATTATGCTTTCACAAATAGTTTCATAAACTATTTAATCTGTTTACATTCTTCAACTAAACATTATCCACAGTGAATCCCCTGCTGTTTTTAGCACAGCTACTCGTCCTGATCTCCACCTCATCCATGCAGTTCAACAAAACCAGTGTTACAGCAGCGTTGTGTTTGTGTGTGTGTAGCTGATGCTATCCCAGGTGTGTTGCGATGGCAGGCCCGTCTCTGGGGTTTGGTCACCAAACTGAGAGCCGCACGGGAGGGTCCAGAGACTCCCAACCCGTCCGTCCTCAACAAGAGAGAGCGATCAGAGGCCAGGAAGATCTGGGACAACAAGAACTACGTCATCACACAGGTAACGCCAGGGGCGACAGGGATCATTATATGCTTTAGAAGTGCATTACTCATAGTTTTTCCTTGGGCCGTTGTGCTCAAAATTGTTCAAATTGTTTGTAGCATAAGTGAGCACTTCTGAAACATTTGAGTGCTATTAAAAATACGAGTGCTGTACCAGTAAATGTACTGTTTAATGTTTACTAAAACCTCCAACCATGACTAATGTTCGACAATAATTGGTGACTAGATAACATTATATTGTATGTTGCTTGCAGAAAATTTGAATCAGGATATAGTGGTGCTTTTGAACGGCCCTGGGAGGAGAAAAGCATTCGCTGCGGATGTATAGTTACTGCATCTAGCAGCAGAGGCTAATAGGTTATTACCTTGACCCCTTGATCTGACCACTTTAACTAGTATTCATAGTATTCAGGAAATGGTAATGTTTCACTCTTTGACCAGTGGGGGTCACTGCGTCACCCATCCCTATTTGTTCCTTGTAGCGCTCCATTGTTTTGTTTTTTTCTGTAATTAATTTTAAAAGCACCAATATTAAAACATTTCCATTTACTTCAAAATTAATCATTATTGAAGGGATAGTTCACCCAAAAATGAAAATACTGTCATGATTTACTCACCCTCAGGTTATTCCAAACCTGTATGAGTCTCTTTTTTTTTTTTGCTGAACACAAAGGAAGATATTCAGATCAATCAGTGGTCCACATTGATTACCTTATTATAAAAAAAAACAAAAAAACACACACATTTCTTTCTACTTTAAGTATCAAACTGGCTGTACTAGTCATTTCGATATGTTTTTTTTTTAAATTATGTCTAGTCAGATGTCGTAAAACTTCCAAAAGCTGAAACTGGTTCAATTATATTTAATTTAAAAGAAATTATGTTTACATTTAAAGCAGCAAACAACAGCAAAGACTCATTAAATTGACCGAAACGTTTTTTTTTTTACTAAAGAATCCTGAAAAAAGTATCATGGTTTCCACAATAATATTGGACAGCACATTTGTTTTAAATATTGTAATTAATCAGAAATGTTTATTTAGCAGCAAATCCCTATATAAGAATGATTTCTGAAGACTGGGGTAATGATGCTGAAAATATAACAGTCACAGGAGTAAATAATATTTCACAATATATTCGCACATTTTTCAGGTTTTTTGTTTTGTATTTATTTACTCTGAAGTATAATGTGTATAGTGAATGAGTGGACTATTTCTTGAACAAAAGGCTGCATGCAGTGGGAAAGTGATCTTTCATGTGGAATGTGTATTAATAGAGCAGGGATTGATTTTGTGCTGGTTTAAAAGGGCCCGTGCTTGATCCAATCCAGAAATGCTGAGCCTCATGATCTTTGATCTTCTGCCGGGAAAAGCCACTGTCATCAGCTGTGTCCTTCCTTCGCTCAGGGTCTCTGGAGGATAGCTCTTGTTCTTTCCGTTCCGACTGATCTTAGCTATCTAGGGGAAATTGTGATGTAGTCTCAAACACAACAAAAGAGCAGTTTCCAGGCAGCAGAGATCATGCGTTCACACTATCAGTGAATAAACCTCCAAACTCATCCCTTTATTAAATATGTCATTTATTTCTGTGATCAAATCTTTCAGGAATCATTCTAATGCTGACTTACTGCTCAAGAAATATTTGTGACAGTTGTGTTGCCAAATTTGTATCTGTTTTGCAATAATTTTTGATGCTTCATATTTTTGTTTTGTTATATTTTTAGGATTCCTTGATCACCAGAAAGTTGAAAAGAACAGCATTTACATGAAATATAAATGATAAATGTCTGTATTGTCATTTTTGATCAAGATAATGCATCCTTGATTAATTAAAGTATCTTTTTTTTCTTTTACTTTGCCACTTTAGTGTATACTTGAAAGTAACCGATATCTAATAGTGTGCTGAATGAAGTTAAGCCATGTTATTCTGCTGACAGGTCACAGGTCACTTCACAGAGGACTTCCTGTTTAATGCAGCCATCTCTCGGCTCATGGGCCTGACCAACACACTCTCAGTAAGTCCTCGACAATCATCAAGAATAATGTGTTTGGAAATCCAGACGGCTGATTGAGTTTCTGCTCTCACCGCAGCAAGCCTCGTCTCGGGTGGTTCTGCACAGCGAGGAGTTTGAGGAGGCTCTGGCGTCGCTCTGTTTGATGACGGCACCCATGTGTCCATACTTAGCTTCTGAACTCTGGGCAGGTATGACACACACACACATCCTCCTCAGTAAGTCAAAAGATGAAAATACTGTCGTGATTTACTCCTCATGTTCCCAAGGCTGTTATTTGCGTCATCAAACTTCTGTAGGTATTCAGTAGCTAAAAAATATTTAAATTTAAATACGCTACACGAGGCCACTTCTGCCAGGTTTGCATTAAACGGACAGGATGCATCTATAGTTAAGATGGACTTATGTATTGCACTTCTTTCATGGTGTTTTTGGAACATTAAATGAAGCAGGTCAGATGCTCACCTTTAGGGAAACATGTCCATTTAGCAGCTTATCTAATCCTGAAAGAGTCCGATACACGCTAACGAATGCAACATGAAGCATTGCACGTATCACACAGACACACTGCTCCCTGTACTGTCACTTACTCCACACTGCAGCTATTGTTCATGTCCCTGGCGCATATCTGCGCTGTGATTGGATAAGAATACTTTTATTTGTATTTGACCTTTGCAAAGAAACCTTGATAGCTCATGATCAGTGTTTGGGGTAAATCATTACAAGTAACGCGAGTTACGTAATCAATTACGTTTTCCAAGTACATAGTAAAGTAACCTTTACAGCTGCCAAAAATATAACTTTTGAGTTTTTGGAATAATCAAAAATAAGAAAGCCCAGCCTAGGTCATGCAAAAGTATCTTAATGCATTACTTTCCATAAAGAATAACTAAGTTACACAATTAACGTATAATAATATAATGCATTACTTTCCCCAACACTGTCCATGATGCACTGATGGTGTTTTTGGTACTGAATGAGCATCATATTCAGGTACCACAACATTTATTGATTTCGACAGTAGTGCCATTTACAAATTGGTTTTCTTTCAGTTGAGTATGTATAGTTTTTATTTTGTTGGTCCTGCCTCACAGGAAGATGCAATTCAATAAATTTCAACACAGATAGACTACAAAAATATTTTTAAAAAAGTATTACTTTTGATGCATTCATATATTGCATTACTCATACATACAAAAGTAACTAGCTTACTTTTACTGTTACTTTTCATTGCAGTACTTTTGCATTCATTTTTGTCACCTGGGCTGGGCTCATGTATTTGCTTTTTAATAACAAAAATCCCAAGTGTTATATTTTTGGCAGGTGTACAAGCAGAAAACACGGGGAAATAATAGCTGTCAGGAAGTAAGAAAACAAAGTAACTTTCATTACTGCATAACTGCATATTGGAAAAGAACCTATGATATTTTGTTGTAAATTAAAAAGTAAAGTATTACTTTAGTTGCTTAAAGTAATTCTGATTACATAACTCGTGTTACTTTTAATGCGTTACCTTCAACACTGATGAATATTTCTTCTGACTTGTGGAATGCATTCTTCAAAGAAGATAAGATTTTTTTTTTTTTTAAATGTCACCAAAAAAAATTCTAGAAATGCCCCATATGTGTTTTGTGTATGATGTCATTGATGGGTATCATTTTGCATCATCAAAACAAATTCAGTTCAAGAGTAAGACATTCCCGTTCGACTCTGAATAGTGTGGATTGGTAGTTTCTGATGACAATACAAAATTGCTAGTAAGATACTGAAAAATTTACTCAGGATGAAAAGTCATGGAAATACTAGTAGTGAGGGGGAAAAAAGGAAACTCTTGGCCCCTGTTGTCCATTTCATCACATCCCGCTATTGTCACACACACACACACACACACACACACACACACACAGTGTTTGTGTTCTGTAAGGAGAAATGAACATACCCACATGCTCTGATAACACTGACTGATGCTGACCAGACGATGTGTAACTGTGGACCAAACATTGCTTGTTAAGGGTGGGTGGGTGTGTGTGCACTCATAGATTTAGAGGACCTTAATGTTCCACAGAAACAAAATAACAGCAAGGAACAACATGAGGATAGTAAATAATGTCAGGACTCATCTCATTTTCAGGTGAACGATCCCTCTTCCTCTTGTACTTACATATACACACACGCACACACACACACACAAACTCACGCTAAGGACAAGCGGAAGTGTACATCCTTCCTGAAGGCCATGTTGAGGTCAGACACAGGTTTCTAAATTTGTAATACTGACCATCGGATCCCTGGATCATTCTCTGCCTTGTTACAAAACAATTCCTGCCTTAGCTGTTCAGTTTGGTGACACTAGTGGATATTTTACTGTATCATATTATATATTATCATATTATAAGATGACACTTCCTGGGCTGAAGCAACTTTTATCTTCACTTTAGGAAAAATCATGTTCAGATGCGAGTCTCGAATATGATCATCAGGCTTTTGAGGAATGTATATTTGTTCATCTCTCAATCATCATTGTATTGCATTTGATCGTTAAAACTAAGCATTTAAATATCATCATATCAACAAAACGACAAAATTGGGAGATATGGAGTCATAACTGGTAAATCATTACATATGCTATATGTTTGAAAGATTTCATTGATTTCTTTTTTCCTTGTCATTGTCAAAAGTTCTCTGTATTCTTATATATTTGTGAGCCAAAAAAGCCTGATATATCAAATGATATTTTTTATTTTGTTGAAATATTCAATGCATTTTTATTTTTCATTTAGATTTACAATGGATTAGAAGTGACCTTAAAAACTGTTTGCACCTGTGACAGTAATTGTATTTATTTTTAGCTTTTCTCAGCAATATGTGATTAATTTGATTAAGTGTTAATTGATTATTGGTGTTTCCTGAAACCTCTCTCAGGTTTGTCTCAGGTGAGGAATCCTCTAGGAAGTGTGCTGCCTGGGAAGGGAAGTGTGCTTCAGCAGCCATGGCCTAGTGTTGATCCAGAGTACCTAGAAACACCCGACACACTGCAGCTGTCTGTACGGGTATGTCACACACACACACACACACACTGAAAACACCCCAAATACATGTTACTTACAGTATTCCTTTGGAGAATGTTGCCTTTGAGGAAATTAAATTCACAGCTGATGCTGAACAAAAATTAAAATTTGCTCTTAATGCACTCGCCTCAAGCCCTTCAAGTTTT
>JAUCMS010000028.1:2016267-2027418 GCA_032357445.1 Enteromius radiatus | reverse complement strand
GTTTTCTCCAAAAATAGATTTAATTTTACCCCATTTCTAAATGATTCGTAAACGACTCGTGTGAAGCAGTTCGAAGAATCAGTCTGACAGCTCTCACTGCTGTGATTGGTCGGATATGATTGGTCTACCGCTACAGCGTGTGTCATTTAGAGCTTGTACCAAAACTACACTTTCTGACATAACTAGGGATGCTTTCAGAGAGAATACGTCAGCTAGTTAACACGGACTAGCATGGAAAGTGCGCGCAATTTGCTTTTGTGGCACACCTCTATGTTGTGAACTTCAACATAATTATCATTCCTGAAACTGATGATGATGATGACAGACAGTCGAGCTGCATCCATCACAGTTTTTAGACTACATTAGGCCCGCAGCTGAACAACAGAACTACAGAAATGTAAGTTAGCCAGGTACCATGAATGTTAACCGCTCAGTCTTTTGCAAGTTGTTCACAACGTAGAACGTGGGCGGACATTATGCAAATATGTTACTTAGTGACGTGTGGCCTTAACAAAAAAAGATTTGAATTGCTGACGACTCGTTTAGGCGAATGTGAGCCAACTCTTTTTTTTGATAGACAATAACGTCATTTATCGTTCACTGTCGACGTCACAACTTTGCAGCTAGTTTATGTTCACATACAGCTACATGACACACTGCATGAACGATCATATTTCAAAAGGCATAATAGGGGCACTTTAAACAAACACAACCTTCTCTCAAACATATCGGTATCTCGGTGTATTTGTAGTTTTTTTGAGTCATCAGGATGTTTTTATGCAGAATATTCAGCACAGGATGTTCTCTGGGAAAGTGGCACAGGGAAAGTGTTTACCTCCAACTCAAAAGCCTGTATTTCAGTACAGTCTGCCTGTAATTTGTGCGTGTGTGAAGGGATTGGCCTCTGAATTTGGCGTGACGAGTGAACGATTATTACAGACTTGAACCATCTGGGATTTAAAAACTTTTGAGGACTTGGGCAAAAGTGTGTCTCTACTTGCCCTCATGCATCTGTCATTGGTATAAATTAGTACATTTATGCTACCTTCTAAGAGCTCTAGTTTTGTCCAAAATCCAAGGCAGCATCCCTTGCAGCATTGCTTTGTTCACTCCCAGAATCCATAAAAAAAAAAAAGGTGACAGATGGGAAATGGCTGATGTCAAACTAGCTCAGTCAAATTAAGAAAATGGTTATTGTTTTCACACACGTATTATCTGGCAACATGAGATCAAGACGTACAGTAGCTACCATAACAGGTACAAGGATGAATACAATCAGGAAGTTAATCTCCAAATAAGGTTGAAATAGTACTACCCAGAAAGGCTTTGCTGCAGCCGCTCTCTGCCAGGCCTCAGACTGGCACCAGCCTGCTAGTATTTTAGGGAATCCCCTGCTTTGTGCGGGTGGCTGAACTACTTTGGGAGTCATAATAACAGGGATAATTTTCTCCCATGATGCAGTCCAGCTGTCTGGGTGCGTTTCATTTCACCACAGACACACTGAGGAGCAGATGCATCAGCTTTAGTTTCACACAAAGCTAACAGCCGAAGCGAGGTATCCACCCTCGAAGGTTTTGTTTAGTCATCCCAGGATATGGCATAAGCACTTCAAAGGAAAGTGCCACCATTTTCTTCCACTACGTTCTTCCCTCAACTTAGACGAGTTGATATGTACCTCTCCCATCTCAGTGCATGCACTTAATCACTCTAGCGTGTAGCCACTACGTTAGCATTTAGCTTAGCTCCATTCATTCCTTAGGATCCAAACAGGGATGAATTTAATAACTCCCACATTTTCCATATTTAAAGACAGTTACGTGACTAGTTACACGAGTACGTATGGTGACACAAAATAAAACGTGGCAATAAAAGTGGATGAAAAAGATAACTGTGGAAGAGCACTTCGTAGCACTTTGACCAAGTGAGAGGGAGAGGGGGTGTTTTCAGGAGTGATGATATTACTGATATTACCACCTTTTATTTTGTGACTTACTTATAACTAGTCATGTAACCATCTTCAGCCAATCAGATTCAAACATTCAGTGGCCCTGTAGTATAAACATATATATATATATATATATATATATTATATATTTAATTCTATGCACCATATAAAATACATTTATCACCATCTGTGCATGCCCATCTGTTCCCATCTAATCAAACATTTCTTTCAATGGATTCTGGGATTGTCTTTTCTAAGAAGACCTCTTTGAAAGTTGTGCCAGTAAGAAAACAACTCTCAACTTCCCAGTTTTATCTAACGGACAAATCAAATGAGCATGAAAGAAGAACTCGATTCTAGAAAACCAACGAGTTTCATAAAATGTCCAAATTTAGTTTGTCATTGTTTTGCATCAGTCAGACCTGGCTCAAAATAGCACAATGTAAACCCCCTTGTTTAATTGATTATTGTCAGTTTCTAACCTTTCAGATGTCATCAGTGGTCCCTGTTTTGTCCTCAGATCAATAATAAGGCGTGTGGGAGTGTAGCTGTACCTCGCGAAGTGGCTCAGGACGCACAGAAGGTGGAGGAACTGGTGCTGAACAGCCCACTGGGTGCCCGTCTGCTCTCTGAACGTGTCATTAAGAAGGCCATCCTCTCGCCCAGAACGGCCCTCATCAACTTCCTGGTGGACGAATGAAATCGTGCCTTATACTGAAGGAGTGATGATTTCAGAAAGGACTGTACGTGAAAAGAGCCACATCAGGAAAACAGCTGGTCAAGGATTTCTGAAAAGGGAGCATTTTTGTTATTTTTTTTACTAAAAGTTCTTGTTAAGTTGAAAATGGAAACAACTAAATAAAGAAGCTTTTAGGTGATTTTGAGTTTATGAGACACGTTTTTTTTTTTTTTGGAGCCAGCTCCACCTCTCAGCCCTCGTCTCATCAGACTCCAGGCCGGTCTGGTGGTGTTTTGTAGCGAGCTATTTCTGAACTCCCAGTTTTAGCCTGACATTATAACACCTCTGCTCTGACGGACCTGCGCTGCCTGAAATGGAGATGTGGGGGTCATGCTGTGCTTTCAGATAACAGTGGGATTCCTGCTGGCTCTCATAACCAGTGTCTCACCCTGAGCTCATCAAACACTCATTTACTGCGGCTGACTCACTGTCCTGTAAGGGGTCTTCAGCTTTGAACATCTTTAGCACGTCCACACACTGAAGATTACTCAATGTCAAACGCTATCAAGCAAATGATTTCAGCGCATCAAGGACAAATTGGTGTAGGATTTTAATTGGCTATATGATTTTCAGTACAATATTGTAAGCTGCTTTGGATAAAAGCACCTTATAAATGAATAAATACAAATGGAAAGCAGAAATAAAATGACATCATAAATAAGATGTTTTTCAAGCCATTTCATATAATACACATGAACATTAAAATTGCTAACTGCAGTCGCGTCAGTGTGACTTGCATGTGACTGAAGCAGTTTATCGAGAGAGAAAAAAAGGACATGGATATTTTGTGCATTGGTTGGATGGAGGCAGATCTGAATTTGCGTCTATTAACTTTCTGTGGAACATGAGATGTTTTGAGAAAAGGATTTTTTCTGTATGATGGTTAATGTTGACCAAAACTGGCAACAAAAACAGGTGAGTAACTAAATAACCGCATGTAAAAAATGTAATAGTAATACTGAATAATTAATATATGTTCACTGTAAAAATGCCATTTCAGAAAAATGCAACTTAATAGAATAATAGAATAATTCAGTGTTTCTAAGTACGCAAGTTCTGAGAGAAAATAGTTTGAAAGTAATTTTATTTATTTTTTTGGTTATGTATGTTCGAAATAATCAATTGCAATAAAATAGAATCATACATTTTTAGTGAACTATCTTTCTAATTTTAAGTAAATAAGCCTGAAAACTTGAAACTATATTTCCATTTTTAGTGAATTAATGCTAGACGGCTTTAAGAATGCCCATCATTCCCTTTGGAAATGAGAACGGAGAGACTTGAGTCATCACATTTTAACACCAGAGTAATTTGGCCGCATTTCCTCGGTCTCTGCAGCCCAACCCAATGACACAACGCACACTGACACCACGCTCGACTTAGCGCCTCGCTAAATGGGTTTCGACTGTGTTGCTTCATGTGTTGAGTGTCTGACCTTCTCCAAATGCATCGGAGAATATGTTTCTCAGTACTGAACAATAAGTTGGGAACTGGCATAAAGGAAGCCTTTCATGTCAAATGAAGTGTTATGCCTTCAGGGTATTGACGTCCTGGGACAGTTGCTGACAGTACCTCTGTTGTGTGGAAACGTTCTTTGCCCTGTTACTCAGTAACCACACATAATTCAGTCTGAAATCGATCCCCTCCGCTGTCCCTTATGGCCTTATATAAGTGACTCACTAATAAAACACTGTAGAATAATTTCCCAGAAGTCCCACATTTCTCAAATGTGCTGACTTTAAAAGGAGGAAGGGATTTTTTTTGTCCCAGATGACATGTGACTTGATATTTTTAGAGTATTCATTTCCTGTGTATTGTGTCTTTTCGTATTGTGTTACTGCATTCAGTGGTGTGTTATATTCTTCTACGGTAGTTTCTTTTATTAGTTGTGTTTGCTAAAGCAAGCATCTCGAATACTCAAGGTTAAAGAGATGAAAATTATTTTTAAAAAATGGAAATTAAGTCATTTACTCACCCTCATGCCATTCCCAATCTGTAAGACTTTCTTTGTTCTGTGGAAATATGAAACAAGATATTTTGAGAAATATCTCAGTACAATGGTGGCCAAAATGTTTGGTTACCAAGAATCTGAGAAACATTAGTATTACACTGTTTTTTTTTTAGTTTTTTTTTTTAGTCATGTTAAAGGGAGGTGTGTTATTTTTCTAAAGAACTAGATTATTCATTATTATTTGGCAAGCGATAAAACAAAGTAGAACATGTAGGCCTATATTGACAATCTGGCATTGATTCAAAATCTTTAAACACATTATTTTATGTAAACTGCTGCAGTATTTGTAAGTTATTAAATCGTAAAGTATTATAACTGTTTATGCAAGTTATCAAATTTAAGCACAAAATATTTTTCGCTTGATGGAAAGGGAAGTTCTAAACTTCCTTTGTGTTTTAAAATCAACTTTCTAGTTTCTAACAAGTCTCTAAGTAAAGTGTGAAACATCTTCATATAAGACGAACAACACCTATGTGAGGGTGACTAAATAATGAAAAGTCATGAAGAATGTGTTGAAGAACGATTGCATGTAATGTTGTTGGACATGTGAGGTGTGTGCTTATAGGGCAAAGCATTTCTGTCCCTCTTCACGCTGCAGATAGTGTTGCTATGTAGGAATGTTTGGCTCGCGTAGCTGATCACATGAGTTGCGTTATCCATCACTTTCCTCTTTACGACATCATGGTTTGGTTTGGCTGCTGGAACTCTTTGAAATGGGACCTGATCAGCATAGTGCTGTTATCTCCACATTAACCACATGCTGTTGTGTGTAGCCTGTATAATAGTTTTATATTGTGACACATCTGAATATGTATCGAGTTACATAATGCTGTAAAGGATCTGAAAGTTAAAGAGGAATGATTGTTGGTGAATAACTTACATTTTGGTCTGTTCATCACACAGAGATGAATGACTCCAAGTACTGTAATATATAGAAGTGCATACTTTAACAATGATTTTGGTCATTTTGGAAGCACTGAAAAATTGTGAAACATTCATTTTAGGGACTAAACGGGAAAATTCAGTATTAAAAATAAAACCTTTAATCTAGTGTATGCTTATTTTTCTTTCATCTATCCATTCATTCCAGTTCAACAGACCATGTTGACTCCTAACCGTCTCAAATTAAACGTTAGATGTCAAATTCACTATAAAATATAAACCGAAGTGCTGGATTATTTCCACATGTCTTGTGGTGAGCAAATTCTCTTCAGTGTAGGCTACTTTAATCATGTGAAATTACAACGCAGCCACACGACAGCAGAAAGTCTTTACACGTCTCTTTCAAGTACAAGCTCTTTAAACATTCTCTAACCCCCAAAAGACCTATCTTGGTTATTTAGCATGAGGATCCGTGAATAACCTGCACGCGGACCCTGTTTTCCTCCTCTTGGCGCGCTCGTGAACTGCACCGCTGGTCGCGCGCTCTCGTCCGTGTCGCGCGCTTCTTCATTCACAGCGGTACTCGGCGGGAGTCGCTCAGTTTCTCTCCGTGAGGAGAAGAGTTCACTAAAGGATCCGTTTAAACCCGGCGTGGAGTAGACTTCGTTAGATGTTAAGAGTTTCGGTCGATTTAAACGTAGAGCTGCCTCCGAAGAGTTACGTTTCTTTTTAACGTAGTCAGTTGTTAGTTTGTTTCATAGTAGATTTCCCTTCTTTTTGTC
This sequence comes from Enteromius radiatus, assembly GCA_032357445.1. Classification (NCBI taxonomy): domain Eukaryota; kingdom Metazoa; phylum Chordata; class Actinopteri; order Cypriniformes; family Cyprinidae; genus Enteromius; species Enteromius radiatus. Next base: position 2,021,059 of record JAUCMS010000028.1, on the reverse strand, counting down.
GCTGTTAGATTTATTCACTGTTTGAGAAAATGCCGAAAGCTTTTTCGCCAAAATAGGTTTATCCGTCACGCACGGCCACTTATTTTAGTGGATTTAATCTGTGTCGTGTGATGTTTGCTGTGTGGAAACCTAAACTCTTCCCTTGGCTTTCGCAGTTTTGACTGATCTTTCTGGTGGCTTTTCACAGGTGAATGAGTTTGGACAGCTGTTCCCCATCAGTCTTCAATGGTTTGACTAATTTACCGCTGGAGATTCTCCGCTGACAGAAGTCGTTAAAAACTTTCTTTCCGAGCGTTTCCATTCCAAACATGGATAAATACGACGATTTGGGACTCGAGGCGAGTAAGTTCATCGAGGACTTGAACATGTATGAAGCATCGAAGGACGGCTTATTTCGCGTGAAGAGAGACGCGGGAAACAACCCGGATTTTGAAGAAACCAGAAAAGTTTTTGCCTCAAAGATGACCAAAATACACATGCAGAAACAGCAAGAGGAGATGGCAAAAAACAGTTTGGCAGCAAGGATCAATGGAAGTCATTCGAAAGTGACTGATAACACATTTTACACCAAAGACAGACCACCGATCAATAGTTACAGACAGGGTGGTGAAGCGGCAGCCAAACCGCCCATCATGTCTGGACCGATGGTTGGCACTGCCAGCGTGACTCCATACATATCTTATGAAGGACAAAAGCATCATTCGGCCAGCTTACCTGATGGATCCAGTAACAGGGCTTATGAAATAAAGGAGACTGTGAATGCTGTTAACCCAATACCAGTGCCAGCCCGATCGGCACCCTCTACCAGCCCCACTGGCACATGGGCCTCAAGAAGCATGTACCCGTCTCAGACGCCATCATCCCCTTTCTCGAACAATTCCTCGTCATCTAGCTCACCTGGAGTGGGTCAGAATTATTCTCCATTGTCTCAGGGTTTCCCTCAGACAGGGAAGTCTCCCTCTCAGTCTCCCACAGGAACATACAGGGATGCATATCACCAGCCTCAACAGGTTAGCTCTAGTCAGCACTGCCAACCAATCTCTCCCCAGTGGCCTGTCAGTGGACCGACATATCAAAATGGGGGAGCTCATAATATTGGCACCCCCTCCCCTAACCAGGTGACCCAACCTCCATTGTCCCATGGAGGAAAGCAAGGTGAACCATCCCAACCTAAGAGCCCTGCACCCAGTAACCCGGCAGTGCCTGTTTCTACCCCTGTTGAGTCACCCCATGATGAGTCTTCCAGCCCTTCTCGGGCGCTCAAGCTGCCATGCCAGACCCTCCATGTACAGACAGATCAGGGGCCATCTGCGGCTGAAATAAAATTAGAAGCTCTAACTGAACGCCTGGAAAAGGAGATGGACGCCCAGCCAAAGGCTGAGTGCTTTGGTAAGCACAACGTGATCACTGCCAGTGTGTTTTTCTATTTATCTTTTTTTTTTTGTTCACATCTGCAATTGTGTTTAGCAGCTTGCTGATTGAAAAACCCTCTGTCTGTTTCCACTTGACCTTCACTCTATATGTATGCGTGTGTGTCTGTGTGGTTCTTGCCACAATGAGCCGTACGTTCAATTGTATGTGAGTGTGCGAAGGAGCGATGCAGATCCTGGTGCATTTCCAGGTTTTTTCCTTTCCAGAATCTATTCATGGAGCTGGCTATTTTCTAATCTGTTGTTAATTTATTTTATTTCATTACATTTCAATTACCAAAGGCAGACTTCTATTGTTTTTTGAGTTAGACTCAAGCTAAAGGAGGTTTCTCGCACTAAGGAAAGTTTCCTCCCTGTCTGTGTATGAAACGTCCCTAAACCAACATTGTCATCCCCATAATCATTTGCTCTGTGTGCAGTGGGCCTGCAAAACATCTATATTCATTCACCTTTGTCTCCACGTAAGACCCACCAAAACTTTTGGAAGTCAAAAGCTGTTTGGTTTCCAGCATTCTTTTAAATTTGTTCTTTTGTGTTTCGCAGAAGAAAGAAAGTCTTAGAGGTTTGGAATGACGTGAGAGTGAGTAAATTTACATCCCTTTACCATGATGCAAAAAGAGTGAATATTGCCCAGTGTCTTCATAGTTTTCACAGTGTGTCCAGCCCAATCTCCCGGCAGTTCGTGCCTATTTTACGAGGCGGCTAATACCTCACTCATACGAATTCGTATGATTTTTGCTAAACTGTAAATATTTTGCGTTGCCAATTCCCCGGCTCTAACCCTACCCATCACTGGGGTTTTAGACGAATCATATAAAATGGTACGAATTAGCCTCCTTGTAAAATATGTACAAATTGGTCTTGAGACTGTTGGTTTATCTTTTTTTTTTCTTATTTGAAACAAGAACAATCAACAACAAGGTACACCCATCCAATGGTCTATACTGTGATTTTTCATAGCCTCTGCTTCAAATTATATATGCCATCTCTCCTTAGTGAGGTCCACAAACACCATTTAGACTACTAAAATGCGTAAAGAAAACGTGGGTGGTCTCTTTGTGAGAGTCACCACATGACAAAAGGTCACATACGAAGGAGCCGAATATCATTTGGAACCTATTAATGAGCCTATGTTCCTAAACTAGTTCAGTATGCCAGCTTTAATGGCTAACAGAAGAAGTGTTGACATCTGACGTGCTTGTCTTCACAGTTTCCTCTGTGTTCTTGAAAGTGTAGACTCTGAGCAAAGTTTTATTGTTATCTTTGCCCTAGTATTCATATTTGCGTAGTAGGAGGAAAAACATAGCAAAGGGAATCTGTTCACCCATAACTTAATGTATACTGGCGCATGGATAAAGTGCATTGAGATATCAGCGCAGAATAGTTCTCAGATGTCAAGCGTGATGGTCTAGCTGCACTTGCTGTTTCCATTGAGCTCTTGTAAGTCATTCGGTCCTGCTAAAGGAATTTCCTGCTGGAAAAGCACAGAGCCATCGTAGAGTGTGTGTGAAGTATCTTTAGTATATGTTACTTTGATTACAGAAGAGATATAGACATGCAATATAGACACAAACATTAGCATTCTTGTGCCCGAGCCTACATAGACACACAAATAGTTTCCTCTAAACATGTCTCCGGACATTTGTTGTTTACATGGCCCGTATAAAGTGATCACTAGGGAATAGCTGGTTTTTAATTGAACTAAACACAGCCACGAAGCACATGCGCAGCTCATATCCTTGTGACCTTTGTACTGTACATTGGCTTGACAGTCACTCTCTCTTTTTGATTAACGCTAGAACATAGATCGAGTGACACATGCTGCCTCTGGCCTTGCATGAACTGAACAAATCAAGGATTTTTTGTAAATTTCTAAGGAGTGGATGAAGTACATCGCTTTCATCATCAACCCAATGCACTATTATTTTTCAATAAGAGCTTTTAAAGCCTTGAAAACGTCAAATATCATTCATTTCATTTAGATTTTTTAAAGTGTGTATTCTGGTTATATGTGTTCATGGGAGTTGTGTGACCTAAATACAGCCAATGCGTCTTATTTGACATCCTCCTCCTAAAGTCTTAAACATCCTCTAAATAAAATAAGATTAGACTTTATTCCAGACTTCTGCATGTCTGTTGTATTTACTGTCACACAGTGCATTAAAAAATTGTGTGATGCATACCTAGCTGTGGATTGACCCTAATTTATGTGCTATTGAAAAGCATATTGATAACCAAACTCCTATTTACATTCATTAGGGAAGACCAAGCTTAGGCCCTGAAGGATGTTTGACGTCCTGTTGATGCCTTCTGGATGCTGAGTTGGCAGTAAACGGCGTAATAAGCCATGCTGGTGTGTATAGTCTCAGTCTGACAGCTGCTGCACCGCCAGGATGTTAAAGAATGTCTGCTTTCCACAAAGTAGCTAAACGAGGACAAAGAGACGATAATAAATTATAAGACTCTTTGGTGAAGCCTAATGGCGGTTTTGCCTCTGCTGAGATCCCCCCCCCCCACACCCCCGTCTGGAGTCGGTCGTGCTCGGCCTCTCCCTGCCGCTGTGTGTTTCATGACATTCATGCTTTGTGCCCGGCGCTCTTTTGAAGGAGGATTCCTTAATCTTCCTGTCGACTAGATGGCTTTATCTTAATTGTTGTCTGGGATTCTTGGCTTCTTGTCCCTTTGCTCTCTCGTTCATGCTCATGAATGGCTGTGCTTTGGTTCAGAATTAACTGTTTGGCCCACGTCTTAATGGCGGGTGAACTGAGAAAATATATGATATATTTGAAGTATCCATATGATAATTTATTTTCTGTAATTCACTTTGCATTCTTGTAAATGCATGTTAAATAGAGACACTTCTGTAACTATGCACTGTTCCTAATAAAGGACGGGACAGCTGGCAGTAAACTGTTTTACCTATTTGCCAAAGCTAATTTGTACTTGTGTGGCATTTGGTAGGTGTAAATTTAGGGCCTTGGCTGTACTCGCACGAATGTATTAATAAGCACACGTGGGCTGATAAATAGCAAAAACAGATTTAGTCTTTTATTTTAGATGCTGTAAACAAATAGCACTGGTGCTTATGGGAATATACTGACTGGTCATGCCACATTTACTGGTAATGATTATTTTGAGTCAGTGAAGATCTATGTGTAAGATGTATGTTATCTGCTATGCATGCTATCTTTGTTGACCCTGGAACAACATTATGATTAACCAATCAGATTCGAAGAAACAATTTACAGTTTTTGTGAAGTTTAGGCTTACAATCAGTGTTTGGTGCCAGTGTTGTTTTTGACTACCATCTTAGATTTAGTCTTAGTCTTAGTCTTTTGGACTAAAATGCTTATTAGTTTTAG
>JAUCMS010000028.1:1960879-1972285 GCA_032357445.1 Enteromius radiatus | reverse complement strand
ATCAGAGCACTCATTCCGATGACGTATGCGTAGCGACGGAACCTGAAGCCAATGTAAACAGTTGTAGCTAGTTTCATTAAAGCCGTAGGAAATGTCGTCAAGCGATTTCGAGTAGCTGGTATTTACCGTCATTCAGTGATTATTTTCGAAGAGATTAGCAAACAATTAAGCATCGTCGAAAGGTTAAAAAACATCACGTCACGTCATCACGCCATCGCGTTACACCCGCCTCAATCATGCTGGGGGTGGAGGGAGGAATGCTCTAAAACGGCAGCTTGGCCAGACTGACTTTGCTCGCGAAATTGAAATTGTAGCGTCACAGGAAGTATGGGCGGGCCCAGGCTAATAGCAAACAACCAATTTTTGAAAAAAGATACCATTATTGACTGCAAAAATGTAAATGCGCGAGTATGTAAAAATGTGTTTGTATGCAAGTGCATAGTGTTTCTTTACCAAGTGACATCGCCATCTACTGGCCTGGCATGTATAATACAGCTTGTCCAGTCTTTTACATGGATTAGCGTAACCGGGGATCATTTTGACAATGTATTCCAAACTTGACAGATGACAGATTTTCCATTTTTAGCACATGGTTGTCGTGTAAACGTCACCTTAATGAGATGTGAGAGAACTACTTCTGCACACCAAACATTGTACTGAAATTCCTGAGAGCAGCTCTATTCCTGAGTGTTAAACCAATAAAAACGTTACATTCTTCTCATCTGTTGCTCTTATAGACCTGAGGAGGTTCCAACAGCAGCATTAGCATTTGTCCTTCCAGTATAGTGATATGATTGGTTTTCAAGCGTTGTCTCAGTCGGCGCTCCCGGTGGGTGGCGGGGAATGACTGTGCTCTGATTCCTCTTCTATGACACCGGTAGACTTTCCCTGAGACCCCTGAGATGACTGCTGGGCTTTGGCGGGGCAGTTGGCGACCATGTGCGTGACACTTTGGCAGTAATGGCATCTTTTGGGTTGGGGAGGCAACTTGCACTCTTTGGCATGGTGGTCCAGACCGCCACAGTTATAACACCTGTGGGACAATTGAAATTAGGAATGTACTTAAATGAAAAAAACAATAACCATTATGAACAAGATCAATCAACTACGTGACTTACAGCAGGCTTTAACTCAAATCCTGCCTTTTTGAATAGTTTTGGGAATATAAAATGGTGATTAAAGAGCTAGTTGACCCAAAAAAAGAAAATTAGGATATGTTTTACTCACCTTCAAAGCATCCTAGGTGTATGCGACTTTCTTCTTTCAGACGAATCCAATCACAGTTATATTATATGGCTCTTCTAAGCTCAATCATTGCAGTGATTTGAAAGATGAATATCCATATTTCAAACAAAACAAACTTGTGCTGACCGGAAGACGTTCAAGCGGATGACATAAGGTGCATGCATCACGATTTAACATCAAAAGCTTAAACTTCATTTAGCATCTTCTCTTGGCTTATATATCAAATAAATATATTAATCGAAATCCTCCAACATTTTTCTTTACAAATCCTCAGTTTGTACTTCTAATCCACGACTGGTGTTTTGTTTTGTTCTCTCTTTGCGCTTGTCACTAAATATGCAACGCAATGCATCTTGCGTCATCTGCCAGGACCGCTTCCACATGCCAGTCAGCAGAAGTGAGAAAAAGTGTTTATTACATTTGAAATATGGATATTTATTCTCTACAGGAGGCCTTTATTCAAATCCTGGAACCGTGTGAGGGATGTTTTATTACAGATGCGTATACTTTAACGTCTTCAGAAGAGTATACAGCAAACACACTCTTAGTCCCATGGAAAGGTTTGGAGAGGTCTGGGCAACTTCGATTGGATTCGTCTGAAAGAAGAAAGTCACATACACCTAGGATGCTCCGTAGGTGAGTAAAACAGCCTTTTCATTTTTGGGTGAACTATCCCTTTAAGTGTGTTTACATGTCCAACAAAATGCAAAAAAAAAAATCCAAAATCAAGTCATTCTAAAAAATAATGCTATGTAAGATTTAATTAGGTCTGTTTCCTGTATAAACAGTTTGCATATGTGTTTTCTGAGTATCATGTTTGATGCTTTTATGGCTCATGTAGTATGCACTCAAAAAAAACAGCTTGTTGATCTAACTTAATAAAATTATGACACACATTTCCATTCAAAGTAATTTAAAGTAAGTTAATTATACTGATAACTAAAACTCATGCGAATTTAATGAGATCAAACCAATTTCATTTGGTTCAGCTTAACAACAAGGTCTACACTTCACCATGGTTACCTCAAAAATAACGACATAAACATAAACTCTTTTAACTGAACAACAAACTTGAAAAATTATTTCCCTTTACTAAAAACACATGAAACAGCATTTCATTTCAACATTTATTCTCCTGGTCTATCCATATGCAAAGCATGCTGGGAACTAGAAATCCACTGCCCAGTTTCAAAGTAAATGATTTGTGCAGGCTCAACACAAATGGTTTAAGTTAATTTAATATTTTACAAATGTGACTTCATTTAGCATAATGACATTGAGTGCAAATGACAACCGAGTGAGAAACTAAAGACTTGCGTTGTTTTAGCTTATTTTATTTAAGTAAACTGAGCAAACAACTAAAATAATTTTTTGAGTGTGTATGATAACGCAGAAAATTGAGCTTATTTAATTTAATTTTATTTTATTCAGAGGCAAAATATGCCTTTTTTTTTGCATCTGCTGATGTAATGTAAATCAGTTAGAAATGTATAACAGTTAAACAAAAACTTCTTAAATATAATGAATATAGCTATCATTCACTTGTCATCTCTCAGTAATGTATTAGTAAGATGATTTTTTACATTTAGAAATTTTATGCAATACAATGATGACTAAGAGATGAACAAATACATTCAACAGTCATGACATTCATCAGGCTCAAATGCCATATTTGAAAGTCACATTTGAACCTGATTAGTCTTGAAATATTACTAAATCACAACAAAATAGAAGACTTTTACTTGATTAAAAAGTCTAAACTTGAAATTAGACAACAGAAGGCATGTGGTATATAGTGTACAAAATGTTTTTTTCAGCAAAGATTTGATCAGGCCTTGGAAATGTGTGTATCAAATAGGATATGCAGGCGTTACAGGGTTAATGTTTGCCAAACAGTGTAAGCAAATATTCCAATTAAAATAAACACTGTTTGTTTTTTTTTAATCTAACCAAGTGCATTTTGAAACAAAACAAATGTTCATTCATGCCCAGGCTGTCAGAGTGGACACAGTTATTTACGTAGAGGAGCTCTCGGTGGCATATGGGTGCCTGGTATGGGGCAGTCGCTGCTGCATTGATGTCCACTCAGTTGAGGTCATGTCGGTGACCGCAGGGCACAGGGGACTTTTGGGGGACACTGAAGTGGCTTCTGGTGGTTTATAGGCACTGACCCGAGGCCTTCATCATGCGGCACGGACGGACAGCAGGCCAAGCGTGCAGAAGGCAATGACGGCCTTTGTTTGAAAAAAGCTGCAGCGGCAACCTATGAACTATGACCTCTTGCCATCCTAACCCCCAAACACCCCACCCAGTCTCTAAACACATGCAGTTTCCATGGCAATCCTGACCCCTGACCTCTCTCGGGCACCTTCATCTGTTATCAATTAAATAAACTGCAGCGTTTTCTCCTCCACATCCTGAAGTCAAGCATTCAAGCATGTGAAAAAAAGGAGTGTGTTTAATTGTACTTTTAGTGTTTTTGTTTTGTTTTTTTTTGCAGAAAATATTAAAGAAATAAAATGACACTTAAGTCTATTTCAAAAGAGACATTTTCATATTCCTTAACACACTTAAGTACACTTTTTATAAGTGCACTTTGTAAAAATGTCAAATAAAAAATTTGACTAATCTTTTAATAATATTTTGTCATGCTTTAAAGAAGTACACTTATTTTGACGTAAAATACATCATTCAAATTTCTATTTTAGTAAATTATTTGATGTCATACAATGAATATGAATACCTCTTCATTTATTATAAATGTGTAATTCCAAGTATAGTTAAATACATGACATACAGGTTTCAGTTTTTACACTAACTGCATACAATATAAAATATTGTTCATTAATTGTATATAGCATGCTATCAAGTGTCTGAAAAAATGACATTCTTTCTTAAGTGCATTCTTTTAAAGCATGTCATTTCTGTTTTTTCACAAAGGCTGCTTCAGTAAAACAATGAAGCTCAATGCAGCTCCACTCAAATGAATAACCATGATGGACAGATGTGGTTTTCTTAAAGGGGCAACATGCTCCAGGGATGTATTGAACGCAAGCCTCACATGACCCTTTGAGGATACACCGAGCTGATACTGTCAACACAGTCTTTCACAGTAATCAGAACGGATTGAGCGATTGGCCAAATCACGCGCCTCTTAACTTCCAATCGCGCTGAGAAAGGTTTGTTTTGGTGCCATTTGGGACAAAAAGTGAAAAACTCTATGTATGCAAACAGAACCTTTTTTAATCATAATTCTGGCATACGTCTTACTTTTTACAAATCAAAGCTAGAACTGCATGCATGCAGTTAATATTTAAAGTGGCTTTCAGATATAAATACTGAGTGCTCTTTGTAAACAACGGCTCCAGGATTGGGGGATATCCATCAGGTATAAATGCATCAGTGACCAGGCGTTTTAAACAGTTATTGATCCGGGTCGCATCGACAGCCTGTCCATGCAGCCCTAACCCAGGCCAGAGGAGGGGGAAGGGAGGGACTGAAAGGCGTGAGGTGGCCAAAACACATTTTTTGGAGAGATCAGAGCGAGGGCTTCAAGCTCTCCCTGTGGGCTGATTAAACACACACCCTATAGTGCTACGCACTGATGCTGAAGAAAGACCCGCACACTGTAAAAAGTGCTAAAAGGAAATTATTCCCTAAAGGATTACATATTTGTAATATAAAATAAATGATGTTTGCTGGAAACCAGCCTTTTGCCAAACGATATAAATCAATCGCCATATTACTAAAATAATGAAGGTTTAATGAAGAACCCATCCGTTGAACAAATGGTTCTTCACAGTGGAAAAGGGTCCTTCAGATTGTTAATATCGCTTCACTAACATGGTTCTTCAGTGTGAGAACAAAGAGTGCATTGCTCTGGGATGACTCACCTGTCTCCTTTGGCTCTGCGTTTCTGGACACTCTTGCCTTTGGGTCTCCTCTCACTGCCCAGACAGTGAGCTCCACCAGGACCCGTCACCCGCAGAGACTCAAGACCCTTGGAGGACTTCTTGAAGGTGAATTCAACAGCCTCACCCTCCTTCAGACTGCGGAAGCCCTCCATGTGCAGTTTACTCTGAGAGAGGCGGACAAGGACAGAAAAACAATGTCAGTAAAACCAAATCCACATTCATACTCAATTAGTGCAAGAAATTGCTGTTAGCTTTGAAAACATCTTGTATCATCAGTGTTTGTGCTACTGTGGAGCACTATTCAAGCTAAAAGGTCCCAGAGGATCACAGCAGTAAAAAAAAAACCCAGAAGGACTGGAGTGGTGTGGATTACTGTGATGTGTTTAGACTCTCATTCTGACGGCACCCATTCACTGCTGAGCGAGTGAAGTAACGCTATATTTCTCCAAATCTTTCCCATAAAGAAAAGACCTGAGGGGGTGTTCATTTCCAGCAAATTTGCCTTTTTGGGTAAACTATTCCTTTAACTAGCTGAGTATGCGGTGATGCATGTTTTTATGGGATATGAAAGAGAAAGCAAGTGATTTATGTGTGAATACCCATGCCTTACCATCCCCCGACCCAGGTTACAGCATTCCTGATTCCCACACACACACACACACACACACATCCCCCCACATCACACACAGGTCTCTTAATCCCCCTCACTGACCACTGGGAGGATGCTGTGGGGTCCAGAAAAATTCTTCACATGGTTGCTTGGCTTTAGTGTATCCTGAGGGTGAACATGCTTCCCCTGAAGAATTAGCTCCCGTTGCAGAGTATAAATGAGCACCTGAACTAATTTTTTAAAGGAACAGTTCACGCATCATTTACTCCCACTCATGCCATTCAAAACACAAATGGACAATAAATTGAAAATCATATCTGACCATTAACGGTTTACTAAATACACGTTATTGTGAGCGATTCATTCATGCATGTTTTTTGTGGTTTTTAATCAAAAAGGGACAACCCTGAATGCAAGTTATTTTTTTTTAATTCATCGCTCGCATCTCAAAGCAAAAACTGAAGCTTAAACCCAGTTCCCATTATTTCCCTCCTTTTTCAATTAATATCACACATATAGTATGTATATACTATATACCTTGAATGCAATGTGAGTCGCTTTGGATAGAAACGTTTGCTAAATGCATAAAGGGTAAAAAGGATGCAAAAAAAAGCTTGGGAAGATTTACATGGACACTTTTATGTTATTTTTTAAGTTCGCAAGCCTCAGTCCCTATTTATTGTTATTGCTTGCATAGAATAGGGTACATAGTCCTAAAAAAAAAAAAAAAGCTAATCATATGAATTGGGTAAATGACAATTTCATTTCATAGTGAACTATTTCTTTAAAAGAAAAAACTGTGCTGTTACAATAACGGCAGGGATGTGCTGTCATGTAGCAAATGCATTACATGTGGGTTTACATTTGGATTAAAGCATCTGCCAAATGCATAAATGTTGATAAATACAATGATTGCATGAATTTATATTTTGCATTCGACCATTAAGATTTTAAGCACAGTTTTCATAACTGTGAACTGCATTTTAATCTCCCTCTTCTAAATAAAAGTATTCTACAGTTATGCAAGCATTACATTTTCTTTACTTTAATGCAGAAAATATGACGGTGTTATGAGTAATTATTAACTGATGCTGTATATCAGCTAGAGGTTTATACAGCTCAAAGCTTATTGTCAAAATTCCCCTGAAAACTAAAAATGAAGGTGATTCGTTTATTATTCTGCTTCTCCTTGATGCTTCACATAGGAAATAAGACAAACGTATCAAACACACCGTGATTGGTCTAGTATTATAGATCCTGATGTAAAAGTCCCCACCGGAGCCGAAGAGGATCTGTAGCTGTGTGCGTTTCGTTGGTTAAACATCATTGGTTACAACTATGTTGTGGCAGATGTAGTGTTCCCTTTCAAGTACTTCCATTGTGTGTCGGTCAAAGTGACCGTTAACCTATTTCCCTAGACACGTGTGACCCCCCCCAACCCCCAGCTTCCCCCTTCCTCCCACCGATGCTCCGAGGCATCTTTTAAAGCTCTCCCTACAGTAAAGGCCCTATGAAGTGAGCGTGTTCACAGCATCCATACTGTATGAGCATGCGCGATCCATTCGTAACAGTCACACAGGTGATGGAGAAATCACAAGCTAGCAGGTTGTGACATAATAGGAAGTGCACAAAGAAAGAAAGGATCTGTCATGCTCTCGTTCTTTTGTCCGCTCTCACAAAGAGCCGCGGAGTTAATGTTGTGTAGCTGAGGCCTGGACGTGTGTGCAGCGCGTGGATCGTGAATGAATGCGCTGATGGACCGATGGACAACATCTAAACGTTTTGAGAGAAATTATATTTCCCCACTGGATGTTTTGGATGTTTAAATGAGTTCAGTAATAATGTGATAAATAAATGTTCATTTGATCTGCATATACACAATTAAGCTGTATTACAATAATAATGGTATATTAGCCATCTTGCACTGGTTTTGGCTCCTGAAAACCACAATAAAGCATTTACAACTCTTTACTTTGCTCACTGATAGACTAAAAACAATGCAGAAGATGTACTACTCTGTTTAAGAGAACACTGGGATTTTGATGTGTTACAAATGCCAAATTATAGTAAATAAAGCTGCAAAATTGTGGGTTTCTGAGACACAAATGGCCACCCAGCCATTCACCTCAACAAATACCGCCTCCTAAATGCTACTTCAATAGCATGCACGTATCTGGCTAATGACTTTATGGCAGGAAACAAGATTAAAGGCATCTTCCTTGAAGGTGCAATTGCTGACTGGCCAGACTATTGTTTTAAGACATGACACTAACATGGGAAAAACACACCGGAGCGGACAAATGCAATTACTGCAGAAGTTCAAACACTTGGTCTGGGAAGTGATGCTGTTTGACTGGTGTTTGGACATTCATGAAAGATTGTTTCAGCCATTTAAGAGCCAATTTTTGCTTAGAGATGTTGGCTTTTCAAATGGGAAAGAGGTCAGTGCAAATAAGAGTTTAAAAAGTGTGTCTTTTTGTAGACCGAAATCCCAAAACAGTCAGCATTTCCAGTTCCCTCGTCCTCAAGTCAAATGGTTTTTTTAATTAGAGTTCATAAAAAGTTTGAAATTAGGTCTGTGGTGTACATTAGTGTTTCTGCAGGTTTTATGAAGGCATCGAGTAATTTTAAAGGCCAAATTGAATTAATAAATTGATATCAAAACGTTTTCTAAATATCTAGAGAGCACACAATAAGTTTTATGAACACCTCAAACTCAAATTAGATTCTAATTCATTTTATATAATAAAACAATGATTAAATAAAGTTTGATTAGCTCTGCTGCCAATCACTAGAATATGAACATAGCTTTTAATCCAAAAACAAAACAACAAGAACTAGCTATACTCTTGCTCTGTATTCGTCTTTTTTCCTGTGTAAACGATATACTTTTACTAAAATACACAAGTCTTGTTTTTCTATGCAACCGATCAAATGAAGTTTAGAATTAAAAAGAATTAAAATGTCCACAAACAGACTTAGGTAACACAATTTAATTGAAGGAGGAAATAAGTTTCCATACCTCATTCCATGCAGATATTTGTTCCTTTTCTTCCATTCAAAAACAAGACAATATTATTTTTAGCGATTGCCTTGACTTTAACATTTCAAGATTTAATACATATTTAAGGCCTTCATTTGTGGAAGTGTGGATTAAGACCTTTTTAAAACCTGCAGAAACCCTCAAGATATTTTCATTGTTTCTAACAGTTTTTCTAACAGCTAAATAGGACTACAGCCTCATTGTGTTTATAATGTTACTGTGTAGGTTGTGCACAACAATCCAAAAATCCAGCCATCAGAAGCCTGATTTTACTTCATATACCTACATGTTTCTCAACACTACACATACCTGATGGACAAACACGTCGACTGGAGTTTCTAAAGGCACACCATCTCTTGTGTTCATGGACAGGAAACCGAAACCCATCCGAACATTGAACCACTTGCACACACCCACGCCGTGGTACGACTGAGGGTCTTCCTCCGCGGCCTGCCCCTCCTCCTCCTCTGTTTTCGTACAGCCTCCTTGCAACAAGAAAAAGAAAAGAAAAATCACATTTACCATCACTGAAAATGTATATAGCCTACGCAGTGAAAATATACGCATGCAAGCATGTATTTAAGTGAACGTAGAGACAGGCCTATGCCTAAACTTAAACTACTTGCCGCCAAATTGACAGACCAACAGTGGTTGTTTTAAATTATTTACACAGTAAAACATTCACTTTACTGTTTTAAATAGAACACATATCTGGTTAAACGTCTCTTGTACTTTGGTAGGTTCGTTTGGGCATATTTACAATTAAAGCGTTTGATTGTATCTTGAAAAGCAATTTTTACCACTCTCTGCATGCATTTTTGCAGTAGGTGTTATTTATTGCGATATTTTTTAATTGGAAAAAGAGGCAACGAATTAAATTCACCAAAACGGAACATATAGGCGTAACAATGTAAATGTCTTGATGTTGTGTTAATAAAACAATTTAAACTATTTAACTTATTATGTATATATATATATATATATATATATATATATAATTGTAATGTTCGTTTAAATAAATATTAGAGCATGGTTTCTTATAGCGCACAGCTGGCAATAATTAATAGGCTTATTATAGCATTTAAAAAAATCTAGTTTAACCATGCCCTCTCGTCTCAATGCCATCCCGTGCTGGTTCTTTGGGTGCAAAGCCACGGAGACTTTCCAGATGTGTCTAAGCATAGTGAAACCCGTGGCAGAACACACTCGCACTTTCTGCTACTTCACCTTGATAGTCCTGGTGTAAAACTGAACCCATGTTGAGCTGAACGAAATCCACACGCTCGGCTTCCTTCCCTTCTGCGAGCAGCGCGGGCCCAAAACCTCCCTCAAGTCTCATGAAAACACCCTCAGACCGCAAGTAAAACAAAGAGGATCTCCACGATACCCTCACTTACACGCGCGCACGGGGGAATGTGGTCAAAAAGAAAACACACGGAGAAGAAGAAACCTGAAGACAATGCGTGGACCCCCAACCCCCGTGTCTCCTAAACAAGCAACACCTTGATGTTGGATACCTTCATGAAGAGGACCAGAACTTCCAAAAACCAATGACATACCCTCTGCCATGGGTTCCTCTCTTCGCCTGCCCTCAGATTTGTCCTGATGTTCAGTGCGTTTAATCTTGGTTCTCCAGGTGATCTCTCGGTGGCTGCTCTGAACTGATGATGCTTCTCACGCTCGACCCCCTCTCTGTCCGTGTTTCGGTCAAGTCCACGTGATTCTCAATCACTCTCCCCTCCAGGATGACCAACACCAATTCCTCAGTGGATGCCCCCCTTTGTCCTAAACAAACCAATCACACATAGAGACCACCGCGCTAACGCCCGGCCCCCCAGAACTCCTCCACCCGTAGGTGACCAAGAGCCCACATTATTACATGTTTTTTTGTACGAAGTTAAACCTACACGATCAAAATGCGCATTATTTCACCAAGTGGTACTCAGCATTTAATTGATCAATGATCTGTTGAATTCTGATTAATTAACCATTTTGTTTTAATGACAAGATTTTTTTTTCGATGTTTCTAAATGAAATTGTCTCAAATATTTGATTGGGGTTTCTGTTATGATCAGAAAATTAGAAATAGTATGTTTGACACAGACTGAAGCGTAAACTAAAAACTTTTTTTTTACTACAATTGCACCTTTAAGATTTTTAAAGTCTAATCTATTCGTAAATATTATCATCTGCTATTTTTGTTTTAAATAACAAAGCATTATGGAGCATAATAAATTCCGGCCAAACCGAATACAGTGCAATAAACAATAATCTAAATCAAATTGTTGTTCAATAATAAACAAAACAAAACAATAATAATTCACCGGTTTTATTTATTCAACAAAATGTAATTTTACACATAGGCTAATAAATCTGAGATCAGGAAAAATGTAGGCTAATCGATGTTTTGATTTCATTCAGATGTTAGGCTACACAAAATAAACAATATTTAGCTCTTTATTCGACATTATTACAGTTTATTATTATTAGGCTATTATTATTATTATTATTAGCTATAGGCCTATACATTGTATTAAATGCATAGGCCGTTTATAATAATTATTATTACAGTTTAGATCATTATTATTATAGCA
>JAUCMS010000028.1:1932080-1946904 GCA_032357445.1 Enteromius radiatus | reverse complement strand
TCTTGAGGTGTGGCAACCGTAGTATAAGCGGAATAATTGACTCCGGACCGTTGATTATTAGAAAAATAATGCACACCTCGGGTGTGCATTATTTTTCCTAATAATCAGCCTGTCGTCAATTATTCCTTACTTAGAATAAATAATGCAAAGCACTTTTATTACGGTGTAAATATAGTTGCTTACCATCCCGGTCTGATTATACGGTATCTGCCACATACAGACAGATCTACAACTGTTGAACCCAAACGGCTTGTATCGCCAATCGGGCCACCATCCACCACAACAGCCAGCCTGGGCCACAAATCCTCAAACTCCTGCAGAAAACATTCAGCAGGTCAAACACACACTGAGGCCCATTTAGAAATAACTCTGAGTTCTGTACTTACACTAACAGCAACTGTGCTCGTCTGTGCACTGATATTAGCACTGGTGAGAGCAAGAGGCTCACTGCACATCTGACAGAGACTCCTCATGAACGGATGGTCTGGAATACGAACCCCTATGAGCTGCAGCACACAAGACAGAGAAACAGACAAACAACAGAGGACAGTACTGAGATACAAACACAAAGAGATTTGTGCTTAATTGTATTAAATATGCCCTTATAGTGTACTTACCTTAAATAAAAAACAATAAATAATAATAATAAATGTCAAACGGAAAGGTTTTTCTGAAAGTAAATAAGTTCTAAATACGTGGGTCAAAAAGTTTAACTGGATTTAATATAAACTTAAATTATAATGCATTTTTCATTCAATCGTAAAAAAACATGCAATTATATGTTCAGACATTACATTCTAAAGTAGATTATTTTAAGTTCTCTTTAAAAGGCATGCTAAAGCATTCTTTTTTTAGAAGGAGTGTATTCAAGCAAACAGATGCGGAAGTAAAGCAAACCTTGGTAAAAGGATTGAGGTCTCCATTTAGTGTGGTTGATCTTTCCAGAACTAGTGTCACAGGTCCAGGCAGCAGATCTTGGAGCAGCTCCTCCTTCACAGACACCTTACAGAATCTGAAAACATTCAAACAGTCACTTTATCAGAGGGTAGCACCATGACACTTTAATACATATTCCATAAGTGCATAAAGCAAATTTTAATATTTGCTGCAGTACAAATCACCACGGTGCAATATCTGTATTTTACTGTATAAAAATGCAGTAAAACAAGCTAGATTGTGAAATATCACTCAATTTAAAATAGCTTTCTATGTGAATGTTAAAAATACAATTTATTCCTGTGATCAAAGATGAATATTCAGCATCATTACTCCAGTCTTCAGTGTCACATGATAACTCAAAAAACATTGAGTGTCGCTTTGCTGCTCAACAAATATTCCTGATCTTTATCAAACAAACACTGAGGATTCTTAGATGAATAGAAAGTTTAAGAGGACAGCTTTTATTTGAAATATTACTTTTAGTATTTTTATAAATGATTTGGTTGATTAAGTTAATGCATTATTACTGAATAAAAGAAAACAAACAAAAATAGTTCACAGACTGCAAACTTCTGGGCCGGTGTTCACAAAACATCTTAAGGCTAAAAGTAGCTCATAACTCACCGATTTAGGAGAAAATAAAGTAATGTGTGTGTCCATCCTAAATTACAAAAATAATAATAATAAAATTATTTTAGCACTAATAAAACCATCTAATAAATGAACAAAACATTAGGCTATCCTAACTCCAAATGTATCTTCTGATTTACATATTTGTTCTGAATGTGGCAATTAACCTTTTTTATTTTTTAAACTTTATTCAAAAGTGACATTTCACTCTGCAATTTTTTTTTTTATAAATAAATCTGCCAGAGACTATCAGCCAATCACTGTGTGCAATAAACATGCTGACATCATCCACAGCAACAAGGTTAACCCCACCCTTACTCTTAGCTTAAGACTTCTCTCTATTCCTTAATAAAGGTTTGTCTCAGCAGGTTTGTGAATAGGTTTTAAAAGAAAATTCTTAGCTAAACACATTTACTGTGATTTAGGAGAACTCTCTTTGGCGAGATAAAATGTCTTGTGAATATGGGCCCTGAACAGTAGTGTTTTTTTCAATAATCAGATCTATAGACTGAACAAACCTGTATATGTCCTGTATTTCTCCTACACAGATGGCTAGAGGTTTGTTCCCATTCCTTCCTTTGATATCATACACTCGTGAGACGGCCACAGAGTTTTGAGCCACACAGGCCAGACCGTAGATGGTGTCAGTGGGAACAGCCACCACCTGACCCGCCTTCAGAGCCTTGACTGTGTCAGTCAGGATCTCGGTCCACTCTATGCTCAAGACAAACAAAACATACAGGAGTGAGGATTCTGAAAGTACATGCACATATCAAGGGCTGATTCTTCAAAATACAGACCTCAGTTTTCCTTATCATTGATATATTAGTGCCACATTAAAAAGTTTAAAGGTAGATCTATTTTTGTTAACACCCTGCATTTTCAGACCCATCAACACTACATTATCAAGATAATCAAATTTTTAAAGCTATAATAATCTAAACAGCGTGATTAACTATTGTTACGCATGTCTGCTTTTTAATTTTTATTACTTCAGTAGTTTAACTAAAATGATTAACTGTCATATTTTTTAAGCCAAACCAACAATTTTAACCCAAATTAAGTATGTGTAACCTACTAATAAGACAATAGGATGAAAAATGTCACCTGTGAAAAAACAAAGTTTTATCAAAATACTTTTTAAAAGCTTTTATTTATTTTTAAAATATAAAACATAACTATGCATTTAAATTTACGTAAATCGTATTATCGCTGCTATAGCATTATGACAAATATTTTATCGGTCTACCGCAAAAAGAGTTTAAAATGCCATTTCCACCACAGAATGTCACGAACCTATGAACCAGTCGTTCATAGTATATTACATAACAGGTGCAGGCAACGTTGGTCCTGGAGTGCTGTGCTGATGTCCTGCATAGTTTAGATCCGACCCTAATCAAAAAAACATGAACAAGCTAATCATGATCTTCAGAATTACTACGGCTACAGGCAGGTGAGGTTTTTTTTGTTTGCTTTTTGTTTTTTTCTACTTTCAGGGTTGGAGTTAAACTCCAGGACCGACGCCTACCCCGGTACACAATATAACGTTAGGCACAAACAACAAACAAATAAAACTTAAGTAGAAATCCATGACAGCATTGCTGTATATCCGTCGTTGGTCCGTCTAAAGACATTAACGTTATATGACTAACGTTAACGTTAAACGTAAAGGGTGTGATGACGAGTGTATTTTAGTTTATTTGACATTAGTTAACTTAGCTGAAAGTGAAAGACACCGGCGATACTTAAACACGAAAACGGAGCATGTGCTATAAATCACGACCAGAAAAATGACATTATTGTTTGTTTCTCGACAAAATAAGTTCATTTGAGAGCATAAATGGCCATATGATTAGTCTAACAAGCATCACTGTTGCTCGTTCTTACCCTTTTGCTGTGACGACTGGTCGTCGGAGCTCTGCGCTGATAACCGCAGGACTCTGGTCTTTAGCGCTTTACACATACTGACACTCCTAATCGAACTATTTAGTGTTAACGAGTAAATATGTAGACGTAATCCAGCCGTACGAATAAAACTGCAGAGTACCATAAACAGCTCGGCGTAATGACAGTAGGCAGCATGCTTTCTTATAGCAGGAAGCCACGTTTGACAGCACTTTAAAATAAAACACCGCTTCAAAATAAAAGCCTTTGTAGCAAAAAATTGTATAATAAAAAAAAAAAAAATTCAATTAACGTTACGTGTAAATGTAGAACTGCATTTCAGTCGTGCAGGAACAACAATTTCCGAGTAAACAATCCAGGTGCATCCTGTCAAGACTTGCCGATGTAATTAATTATGACTAATTATGACTTAATACATATAATGAAGATCGACCACTTCCATTCTGGATTAACCATATTACAAGCAAAACTAAAAATGGAGTCAATTGCAGGTGAGATATTTTTGCACATTCAAAAATAATGTCATAGACTGATATTTCTTATTAATGTCAACATTTCAGACAACACTGAAAAATCAAACACCGAAATTAAAGATCTTCCTGCAAATCAGGTAAATTGCATGCTTCTATATAAAATTTTTAATACCACTGTTATTTAACTTTTTTTTTTTTTTCTTCCAAAAAGAGCCATTCTATGAGACATCTGGAGGGCCTTGATGGCAAAATCTCTGACAAACAAGAGCAGATCAAGCTCTGCACCATGATCCTAAATGACCTGCTGGAAATTCAGAACATTGTTGCTGTATGTTTTCAATATTTTTTTGGACCGATTCTTTTAAAATTCTGTTTGCAGAGCTACTCATTCCAATATTTGTTTTGGTAGGCAAGAGGCCTTGAAAATGCATCAGTTTGAGGACTGGATAACTTAACTGTTCCCATTCAGTATTTGAAAGCTACAAGTATGTGTATATAAAAATAAAATCTTGATATTAATGTGTTGGAGAGAGCAATTTCATTAAAAGTGTACAATCATTTAACAAGGCAGACAGGATTTTACTGGTATTGTATTGCTTTTTGATTCAAAAAGTTATTACTTTGCCATAATACTTTATACAAAACAAACATGAGAAAAAATTCACATTATACATTCTTTAAAAATACAGATTTTTACAGTTTCCTCACACTTTGGGTATCAAAAGCAGTCCTTATGGAAGCATTTGTTTCCTCTTTACCTCAAGCTTCTGAGACTCAACTAATATGCCAGACCCTTATCTAGTGTACTTTGCTGCCTGAACCAGAAGAAATTAAAAAAAAAAAAAAGAAAAGTAACGGCTTAATAAGCTAGTTTGTTGCACTAAAAGACCAAATCATAAGTTAATGCCTTAAAACGACCCATGTGTGAATAAAAACATAATGATGATGGCACCTGATGGTGAGATGAGTTTTATATATATATATATATATATATATATAAAAGTAGTTGACAGTCAAGCAAGTAGTTCTTTAACCAGTATTTTTCCAAAATTAAAACAAATGTAAGATTTTCATGTCATGTGGGGTCAATAAAACAAAAACAAACAAAAAATACATTAAAGCAGCAATAATTTTCAACAAGAAAAAATACATATACATACAAAACATTGCAATGCCCAGATAAAAAACAGATTAAGTCAAACTAAACAACTGTACACAACAAAACTTTTTGACAGGTGAGACTTAAAGGAAAAAAGAAAAGAAAAGGCTTTTAGACTTGAAATACTCAATGCAATAGGACAAGGCTCTTTCTCTAAATTCTGACTTGCATACTAAAATGACCACTGTATGCTGACACGTGCTATTTTACTTATAAACATGTACAGCTGAAGTGATTTTGTGTTTGTGTTTTTATCTATATGCTCTATGACATTGCATAGTTACTTAATTTTGTCAAAATGTCCTATGCAAACAAACAATAAGGTCAGCAAGCGTGTGCATTTATTATTATTATTAAGGTACGGTTGATCACTATATTGGCTGGACCCCAAAGTAATTGGGGAAAAACTGTTTTTCAGACAGATCACATTATAATTTTCTAGTATTAGGTTTGCACAGGTCACATCAGTAGATAATTAACAAGAAAATGTAGTGGAATAACAAAGCAACTGATTAGCATTTTGTGAGCAATGTACATCAGCGCAATGAAGCATCACTGTCAGTTCACTGTTTCATTTGGCACAGGATAGGAAAAGGCTCGCTCAGTAATATCTAGCCCATTCAAATTCTCCATGCTGAAATGAAATAACTATCATGAGTTGTAAGGCAATTCTTGTCCTACTTGAGTCTGAAACACAAGGATCTGCGGAGAACTACATACTGCATAAGAGATGCACAGGTGACGGTAAAGGCAGTGCAGAGTCACGTCTCTCATCTCACACCCAAAGTCTGATTTCTCATAGTTCTATACAAAAATACAAATACAATCTAAAGGCTTAAACATTTATCATCTCAAATGTACTATGTATTTACATTATGGTCAGCTCTTTAGAACCTCTATACAGCAGTGGTATAAAAATGAGGGGTAAACGAGTAGCGTTTACCGGGTCAGCTGAACTGTGGCTGGGTAGTGCACTATAAGCAGGTTCAAAACAACAGGTCAGAGGAGTTGTGTCTGCTTATCTTGTTAGGAACCCATAAATAGACAGACAGTCAGACAGACGCACATACACGCACACAATCAATCATGATCTCAGAATATACCGCTGCTTGTTTTTCTGTATCCCTGAGCGGGTCACAAGAGACTCAGGCGGGTTTAGAAACTGGGTTCACAATAGAAAAAGTGCAGGGAGACACTAATAAAAGGCAGGAAACAGGGATCTGTAACAACCGATGGGAGAAAAGAACAAAAAGCAAAGCAACCACATTACAAAGACAAAGTCATTGATTTCACCGCAAAGTATTTGATAATAATCAAATTTTATAAAAAAAATAAATAAAAATGGGGGGTGGGGGGGCTGGATTTGCATATGGAAAACATCATATTGTTCAACTTGTTCCCATTATATAATTTGTTGCCACAGCTTTAGTTCCTTTGATTTAGCAAATCAAGGCCACATACTAATTTAACAACAACAAGGGAATGCTTTAATACAAATGAGGGAGCAAATTAATAAATTGTGGCCACAACGTACTAATTTGATTCCTTATTGTAGTAATTCATGGCTATTATATAATTAAAACAAATTAGTAAATCGTATTATAAGAAAAAAAAAAAAACATTTGTTGTGGAAAGTAATTCTTAATTTATGGCCACTGTATGATTATTAAAAGAAAAAAAAACAAAAAAAAAAAAACTATAAATTCTATTCAGTTTAAATGCATTTATATTTGTTCATTGATTATATTATTTTTACATATAAGGAAAATTTGAGGTCTGAAATTGTCATCAACTAAAAAAAGTATTAATTTTCTTTATGCAAAACGTACCATTTTATATATTTTTGGATTGAGGGAAATGTGACCCAGAATATTTCTAGACAGGTTTCTTTAGATTCATTTAAAGAAAGACTTAGTTTGGGGAAAATCTAGAAAAAAATATAGTGAAAACTTGGGGGGGGGGAGGGGGAAGCTACATTTATCCAACAATTGAGTTTTTTAATAAATTAACATACATAAAATTAAATACTAAGTTATAGGCAGCCAAACAAACCTAAATTACATTTAAAAGGCAGGTAAATGTTCATCACAGTTTATCGAGAGTGACAAACTGTAAAATAAAATCTCTCAAAAATCACATTATTATTTTGAGCACTGCAGCTTTTCTAATAAATTACACATAAAAAACTTTAACTCTTCGATGTGCAGGACTTTTCGTAGATGACTTCATTACCCACAAACTGTGATGAAGGCCTTGCTGTGGAAGTCTCAGACACACCAGTCAAATAATGTGTAGTACATTCCCATCGATCTAGTGGGTTTCAAGTTTAAACTGAAGTACAGCATGTGGCGGGCCAAATCTTTTTTGTACGGAATCTCTATAAGCAGATTTAGATCTTTAAATAATCTCTGAAATAAACTACCAAAACAGCGGGGTTAAAACACTACTGAGACTCAAAATATTCTCCTGGTGCCCTAATCTGCTCCGCCTGCTACTCTCCCTTAAAAGTGCACCAAAAACCACTCAGTCGGATAAGGACACCACACAGGCCTGGGGAGAGACGTGTGCCTATAGCAGAGGTACAGGTGTATGTAAGATACCCATCTGTACACAGTACAGATGAATAAGTGAGTAATGAGCCTCCTAGGGGATGCTGCTGCTGCCTCCATCGGTCATGCCGAACTCATCCACCATCAGCAGCGCCTCGATGTTGGCTGTGGTGTCTGGACTGAGTAGATCTGAGACATCCATACCGGCCAGGCCATCGCTGGGAGTGCTGGGGGTCACTGGAGTGGCCAGGATGTCCTGCTGGGGCTGAGCGGGGCTTTGTTTGGATGAGCAGCAGGAACGAGGCTCTTCGGGGAGGGCAGGAGGAGCTGGAGGAGGCACAGGAGCAGGAGCAGGAGCAGGAGGAGGAGGCGATGTGTTCTTTGACTTCTCCAGCGAGGAGGCAGCACTCTTGTCCTTAGCTGAGTCTCTGCAGGCACACTGGCACTGGCAGGACTCCTCCTGCTTTATGATGATGACCGGCAGACTCAGACCGATCTGCTGCACTGCGTTCCCTGAAACAACCACAACAACCAACTGTTAGACAATCTGTATTGCACTCCCTATTAGGGTTGCATGATAATGGGTAAACTGATCTAAAAAATAGCAAAACAAAAAATTAAATTCTATTATACATTTATTCATTCACTTTTTAACGCCATGCCACAGCACAGGGCCTCATTTACTAAATGAATGTACAACAAAAAAAAAAAAGGACATTTCTATGCAAAACTTGGAATTTCTCTCACATCTGGGCTCAACTCGGATACGCAAGTTTTAGAGTCTTGGAGTACACACGGTTTTGAACTTAAGTGCAGCATTTAAATCTGTAGGAGAATTGTAACACGATTTTGTAGGTTATTTTCATCACTGTCAACCGAAGCTCATTAGTGTATCGTTAGGATTTGAAATGCCTTTTTTTTTTTTTTTTTTATTCAGGGCTTTAGCTTAGCACAGTTGGTTAAGAATATCTGCTTGTTACATCTGACATCACCCCTCACCACTTCTGGGTCCTAATGCTCTGCCAGGCACCCCAAGAAAACACCAAACTTTGCTAATATACATCCACAATGTATAATACAGAAAAATTATAATCTTTATACTGAAATACCAGATATTTCAATATTTGTCATCCATCCAGTTTTTTTTTAAGGAAATCATTATTTCAAGCTTTGAGTGGTTTAATCAAAGTCTTCTAAAAAGACATGTTCACTTTATTTGATGAACATATTTTCATAAAGGCTTTTATTTATATCCATATAACATTTTTATCAATTACCATTGGAAAAATCTCTGTTAAACATTTGCCCATTCCGTGCATTGTGTGTGTTAGGCCTATTTGAGACCTCACAGCCAGCTTTCTGCCATTACAGGACTGTATTCTCATGTTACAATAAAGAGCTAGCCACATTTGCACAGGAATGATTAAATGTATGCAGAATACCTGCAATCCCACATGGACATTAGACTGTGTAATTGACAGGAGGCAGATGTGAGGAGAGAGCGAGATGCAGAACATATATATTAATGGACCGCAACATTGTGCTTGTTGGCTTAAAGCAGCAATATGTAACTTTTCCTGTGTTCATTAAATGAACTCAGAATGTAAATGAATGAAATAATGAGTGAGTACATCATGAATTCTGCTTCCAAACTGCTTTCTTTCTTATCCCGAATAACTACGGTACAATTATATGCTTGTATTCAAACTATTGTAGCCTGGTAAGGTCGTCACCACTGCGGAGTAACATATACCTGTGTGAACTGCCATAGACAAACTTGGAGAAGTAGCTACGGTTAGAATTGTCTTCCATGGAATGCATGCAATTCTGTTTAAGTTAGTGTTGCGTTAAAAGCAGGGCACGGTAGACGTAGGATCCACAGCTAGATCAATTAGCATAGAAGGCTATGATTAAAACAACCAACATTTGAAGTTTCAGAAAATACTGAAATTTGCGAACATTATGGGATTCTTTCCATTATTGATCGTATTGAGGTCTGGCAACACATCTGCGCTCGTTCTACGTTATATTGATAAATGAGGCCCATTATATCGTTTCATGGTAGTGGAAAGAAACAATCCAAATATTTTATTACACTTTTTTTATAGGTGTCTGTAGATTTCAATCACTAATCTGCAAGGGCTGTTTTCTCAAATGAGTCAGAAATGTATATTTCAGCAGCACTTGCATACACCAATTTTTTTTTTCCCTATCTACATTCTCAAGGGTATTTCAACCCTTGACATCTGGCAACATCAAGCTTATTATCAGTGCAAGATAATGTCAAATGGAAAAATGTTTGAAAGAATCTGACGCTGGAATTGCAATAAAAAAATAAATCATGTAGGCCTCATCAATTGTCACCGCAAATTTCACTACAATCAATAAATACTCAATAATACCTGAATGTCCACCGACTGGTATGGCTGTTGTAAAAAAGACCTTCTCTACTTTTGGGCCCTGCAAATAAAAGCAGTAGTAATGTCAAAAACTGAAAAGAATAAATAAAATTATGCCATTAATTTGAACGTGAATTAATTAATAAGATCATAACTACCGTTAAAACAATTTAACAATATACATTTAAGAATATCTGCAAAATAATCATATATGCATATCACGCAAGATTAACATTAAATCAAAAGCAAGAAGAAAAATAGTTAACTCAAAAACAAAAAACACAACACACCAAACCCAGACAGACAGACATGCACGCACACACACACAGCCAAATGGCAATAACAATGTGAACTAATAACAGCAATAAGAACCTGTTACTGAAGTAATTTTGCTGATGCCTGAATGAAGGCTATACTGATTTTAACAATTTACTTTCAAGTCAATTTTGTGTTTCAAATTTGTGTAATAAAATGACAATTTTACGATGTGCACCTTCAAGGAAAAATTGGCTGCTCAATTTAAGAAACATTGTGCCAGTCAATGAAAAAGTTCATAGCATCAAATCTTTGAATATCATCCTGGTTCCTGACATAGTGGCTTATTCTTAACCAGAACAAACTCTCTTTAAACTCTTTTGCACTTTAAACAATCTGATGCCAGTTAGATTTTAACAAGTTTCTAACATTATAACCAACATGTTGTTAGCATGTTTCTAATATGTATTAATAAGTTGCTTCCATGTTTTAACACATTTCTAACATGTTTCTAAGATAATGCTAGTATAGTTAACCAAAAATATTAAACTTAATTTGTCATTCCAAACCCATAAGACTTTTTTTTTTTTCTTCTCATTTCAGCTCTTTCTCTAAAACCATCAAGCTTCAACAAGTTCATACAGACATCATAAAATAAATATTTTACTTTCAAAAATTTCCTTTATTATATCTATATGAACTTTTTAAAGGTTTTTTGGACAGAATACTCACAGGCTTCATTAAATTTGTGTTTTGCATAGAAATAAAAGTTTATGGGTTTGGAATTACACAAGAAAGTAATTAATAAATAATGACAAAGCTTTCATTTTTGGGGGAACTACGCCTTTAAGGGCAGCTTAATTCCAGCTTAGTAAATAGACAAAACATAAGATTGAAACACGAAGCTGAGGCTAAATTAAAGCAGAAAAGCAGTTTGTAGATGAACGTTTATCTGCTGGACCTGTTGTTCAGGGTTTTGCTGCGCGCTGGCGGCACTGCTGAGGATCCACTGCAGGTTCTGATCAGACATAACGATGCTGGGCTGCAGGCCGAGGGTGGGGGCGATAGTGATCGTAGGAGGAGGAGGAGGGGGGGCCAAGGGCACTGCGTGCGTTACTGTCGCCGTCACCTCAGTCGTCATGGCAGGCCCCGCGCTGGAGACCACAGGAGCGGGTGGAGGAGGCTGAGCCATGGAGGTCAGGGTCACATACTGCTGGCTGACTGAGGGTGCAGATGGAGTGGGCACTTCTGCTGAGTGTATTGCGGTGGGCGGAGCACATGGGAAAGTGGAGGTCGGTAATGAGCTGCTGGCAGCGGGAGGGGGTGGGGCTGGCTGAGAGGGGACTGTCGTAGGTGGACTCTGAGCCTCCACATCAGGGGTCGTGATGGAGCATGATGGGGTAGAGGTGGATGAAGGGGGCTGAGCAGACACGTCTGCAGCAGATGTCTGAGGTGATGGCTCAAGGCCAAAAGACTCTGCTAGGTTATCTGGAGAGACAGAGGCTTGACGTCAAATTGAGCAAAAGGATATGTGAAGGCTCACTCCTACAGTGCAGTACATTTTGTCATAAATATGCTGGTCGAAATGTTATAGATGGAAATCATGTCATTAAAATATAATCAATAAATTAACTTCTAAAAAGATTCCAAGCAAGTTTTACTACGCTTTTCATGTCATGTTTCTAGTATTTTGCTACCAAGTATAGTAAGTGATCCAATTTGTGTGCGTATACACCAAGTCATCATGTATTAGTAACACTAATACATTTTAAGCATATTTCAAGAACGTCAACCTGCGTCAACCTGTTTCTATTGCATATTTTGCTTGCATATTTTAACAAATTGTTACCATGTTGCTATTATGTTTTATCACAATGACATTGCTAATGTTTAATAAGTTTTATTTATTTATTTTATTTTAGAATGTTACGTTTTAGAACGTAAATCCACGTTTTATTAGTCAAACTAAAATAAAAATGTACAAAAATCATGCATTCTTTAATTATTTAAAATTATTTATTAAAAAGGGTTTCTTTTAATTGATGAAATTCAACATTTTAAATAAAGGAGATTTACTATTAAAATTTAAAATAAATATTGTGTGATTATTTCTTAAAAATAAACTAGTAATAATTCTTTAAACAGTAGTGGTAGTAGTAGCCTATGACATACATTACTCTAAATTATAGCAATATGTTTTTGTCATTTTACGCAATGCCGAACTTTTATTTTGACGGGTTGCCGCAAATACCTTTGCATTTCTGTGTGTATATGATATTACACTGGATTTACTCAAAAACTGTAAAATGCAGTGACTCTCAGAGCAGCTCTGGAGATTGTTTATGTATTTATATCCACAGAGACAGCAGATGCTGAAATCACGGTGAGTGGCATGCGCTTCAGTGTATAGTAAACAAAACTACTTGTCTCTGCCATTCATTCATGAACACAGAGATGCACAAAACATAAAGGATTCATATTTGAATTGGTTTTGCGGCTTAGTATTTACAGGTACTAGTCCATATAGCAAACTGTAGGCTACATTCCATTTTTAAAATGAATTCCTAAATTCTGTTTGCATTTTCACGGAAATATAACATAGCATAACATATAGCATAACACAAAAAAGGTCCTGCCTGTGGGTTTAGGGTCATCTGGGCTGACACTGTTCTCAGGACTCTGGAACATCAGCTCAAAGATTCGTATGGGGGTGACGCTGTTCAGATCCAAACCCTGAGACTGAGACATGAACATGTCCTGAGATTAACTCATATCTGAGAGATGACTGAAAACAGCTCTGTGTTATCGAGGACGTGACTCACATTGTGGTTCTCCTGGAGTTCAGAGTCTGTGGAAATGAGGCTTAAATCACTGAGGCACAGTGAGTGATTCGCATCCTGCAGTTAAATAAGTACAACAGCACCAATTAAGTCCATGTAACAAAGCAGAGAGACAGGGCTGTGATTATGCGAGTGCGCACCTCTGACAGTGGGTGACTGCTCATGGTGAATGCTGGACCTTTATCATGACCCCGAATATGACTCTTCAGGCTGTACTGAGAGCTGAACGTCTTCTCACAGCCATCACTCGGACAGAAAAAGGGCTTCTCTCCTGGAACAGAAAAAGAAATCATAAGAGATGAACCGGACATGTTCTCTTATATAAGGTCTATCTATCTATCTATCTATCTAATATATATATATATATATATAAAAAAATCTAAACATACATATATGTACAATCCAAATGCATCTGCAAATCTTGCATTACAGTTTGAATTTTCGCGAATACACAGTGACTGCCACATTTTAAATCAATTTTTTTCCATGTCTTACAAGCTATAAGCCTGATTGAAATAGCAACATTAATTGCCACATTTGCTTTTTCTTTTTCTCTTCGTTGTGCATGTAACCTGCCAAAACTCAAATGGAATCACGATTTTGCATTTTAATTTTCAATGTCTACATCAACGCTGTGAATCAAAGTGAGGAGGCGGACAATACTAGGGGGCATGTTTGTATTAGGAGTTGACATCACTCATAGACGACCGTGCTGAATGCTTTGATAAATGAAAGTAATCGATAAAGACTGCTAAATACAGTTGCTAATAAGTTTATGCCTGTGTGAATTAACTTTTTTTTTTTAACACACCACATGTAGAGATTATATCCTGCTCACAGTGGGGGCAACGGTATGCACAATAAGTTAATGTTCACTATTAACTAGGGGTGTAACGATACGCGTATTTGTATTGAACCGTTCGGTACGAGGCTTTCGGTTCAGTACGCATACGAACCAAATGATTCAGGAAACAAAAAAAAAAGAGAATAAATTGTGTAAAACATAATGTTTTCAGTGCTAAGCTCAACAAAGGCAGCACAAACAACGGGACAGGTAACGTGCTGTCTGCTCCTCCCACCCCCAAACGGACGAGCACTAGAAACACATTAACGTTACAAACTATCCCCGCGGCATTCCCTTTGCCATTTCAACCCAGCATCCAGCTGTTTAACCACAGCTGCTTCTTTCTGCTCTAAAAAACTAAAATAATGGTTGTATTAGTGTTAACGATACTTTAGCATTAAATATAACTTACTCTCTTAAGGGTACGTTCACATGAAGCGTCTAAAAATTCGAGGAAAACGTGAGGCGCGTCACTGTGTCAATGTGATCGTCCCCTAAGCCTTTGGTGACACATTCACCACAAAATTAAATAATGGTTTTCTCCCATGTCGTCTTTTCCGCATTCTGATTGTTCCGCAGGAAGATGGGGCGCCCTGGATGTCAGTGGATGGCAGGTACGGTCTACGAATGTGGGACGCTTAGCTTTCACGATTTGAAACGGCTCAAATGTACTTTTTATTAAGTTTTACTTAATTAATAAATACCATCCAAGGCTGACTTTTCCAAAACACTTCTTTATTTGCTGCTTAGAAGAAACCCTAGAAGATATGTTAATTACAGCTCCATTGTTGTTCAAAGTAAAAGAGGGGGGGGGGGGGGGGGGGGGGGAAA
>JAUCMS010000028.1:1916499-1928427 GCA_032357445.1 Enteromius radiatus | reverse complement strand
CTATATTAAAATAAATGTTAAGAGCTGTCTAAACTGGAAAAAGCTTGCAATGAGATACCTTAAAATACATCATTGCCGTTGTTTGGTCTTAAAATGCTCACAGATAATGCATTTTTGGAAGACATGTTTCTATATATTCTTAAATGTCCTAAATTAGCATAGGTCTAGTCCTGGCTTAATCTAATTCCTATCCGGGAAACCGTAGAACACACAGGAAGCTTGAAGCGTATGTCTGCGGTCTGGAGGTATTATAAAGCTGATGACAGCAACATTTAGGGCTGCACGATAATCATCGCACGATATGTATTGCGCATCTTGAGTAAATCCGGTTCTATAATCAGCGGAAAATTCCATCAGGTGCGTGGTTTTACATTGAGCCGCATTCACTACGCAGAGCCATTATTCACTGATGAGCTGAGCAAATTCGGGTTCATTATCAGCATGATTTTGCGCAGCTCGTCAGTGAACAATGGCTCTGAATGCGGCTCAATATAAGACCACACACCTGATGGAATACATATCGCGAAATGATTATCGTGCAGCCCTAACAACATTGCCATAGCAAACTGTGAGATGTGTAAACTTGGGATTGCAAGAGGTGAAAAACAAACCTGAGAGTTTGAAGAGGAGAGAAGAAATGCCCGTGACATTACAGCCAAGATAGCACAAATTAAACTTTTTTTTTATATTTACTGTTGCACTAAAGTCCAAAGAAAAGAAAAATTGTTATTTATACTTGATAGTTCCAGCTACCTCATAGAAGTGCTCTGCTTGTTAACAGAGTTGTATGTTAAAATAAGTTGAATTAAATAAAAAAATAATGAGCATCCTGTATCTGTTTCTTTGCTCTTCTTTATGCTTTCTTTATGTATTATAGAAGTATCGGATCGGGACTCTGTATCGGCAGATACTCAAATTCAAATGACTCGGACTCGGACTCGGAGGCAAAAAAACCTGATCGGGACATCCCTAGCTATAACCCACAGATTCCTTCAGTATTGTCGTGGAGGAAGGGCTTGCTGGGGCAGAGATAGTGGATGTCTTTGATCAGGGTGCACATAAGCAAGTTTGGGGCCAGGTATAACTGTGGGTTATTGTCATGGTAGGCATGGTAGACACATCTGGCATGTGTATCCTGATGCTTAAGTTTCTCTGCCAAAGTCCAACATTGATGATGTCTTTGAGTCTGTAAATGTCAGATTCAGTGATGGGTAGATCACTCTAGGGCCATCTCACTTTGTTCAGGGTCAACATGTAGCAGGATGGAACCTTCCAGGGAGTAGGCAAGGTGGGCTTGCAGCGAGTCAGGTGGATGAGTGGTAGCAGAGGATAACACTGCTTCTACAAGGCTCAGGGGCACCAGATATGGGGGAATTCTACCCATGGCTAAGCTGTCGATGGAAGAGCTCACCTCACGGAGCATGTCAGACATCAGTGTGGTGACCAGCTGAATTTGGGCAACATCATTGCCTGGGGATAGTGTGTCGGGTAGACATTTCGGGGGTCCAGTCGGACATACACCTTTGAGGTGTGGGTCCTGCAGTTGGTGATGAGAAGTCCAGGTTGGCTCCTCAGTGCAATGCCAGATATTGGGACTGAGGATGTGATAACAGGTTGTGGTTGTCCTCTGGTTAGCTGGAGGCATAGAATTGAGAGCCACAGCAGCATCCTGGTTTAGCATTCACTGTTATGCTGATGATACTCAGCCAGGTGAAACACATGGAAACCCCACATGTAATAATCTAGTACACTGTCTAACACTACTCTGTCAATTTTTCTTCATCAGTTAGGAAAGTAGGTGTGTTTGATAGCAATCTTTAATTTGAAAGCCATGTTTCTAGAATCTGTAAAACTGTGTTTTTTCATCTCAAGAACATATCTAAATTGTGACCTATGCTTTCAACCTCAAATGCAGAAATGTTAATTCATGCGTTTATGACCTCAAGGCCAGACTATTGTAATGCTTTATTGGGTGGTTGTTCTGCACACTTGATAAATAGACTACAGCTGGTTCAAAATGCAGCAGCTAGACTCCTTACTAGAACCAGGAAGTATGAGCATATTAGCTCTGTAAACACTGCACTGGCTCCCTATCAAACACTGTATAGATTTTAATATGTTGTTAATTACTTATAAAGCCTTGCACACAATGCACACAAACACGCACACACACACACACACACACACACTATAAGTCCTTTGCACAATCTGACATGTGCTTAATATTGAACTGGAAATTAGGTGCTGGGTGTCCAGCCAGAGGAGAACAACTAAGCCTGGTTTCCCTCCAAGGTTTTTTTTCTCCATTCTCTCATGGTTTTGGTTCCTTGCTGCTGTCACTTCTGGCTTGCTTAGTTGGGGGCACCTAATTTCTAGTGATCATCGTTGTTTTGATTATAGAGACCGTCTCTGCAGTTGATAAATAAAGTTTAATCTCGTCATTATACATTACCAATCACTTTATTCTCCCATTTGATAATGTTCAGTGCTTTGCTACAATCTGTATTGTTAAAAGCGCTATATAAATAAAAGTGATTGTTGATTAGATTCCCTCTCATTCTGGCATCTGGACACATTAAGAAAAATATTAAATTCGGCAGGTGAGTTGGCATAGCCGAATGGGCACCTGGTGAAGGTGTACTGCTGGTTGCTGAAGGTGAAATCCAGCTTATGTTGGTCATCTGGATGCACCAGTCCATAAAATGAATTAAAAGTTTGCAAATAGAACTGTGCAATCTGCCCCGTTTAGACTAGTGCGTTTTTTTTGTTTTAAATCGTTTTTTGTTACATAAATCGTTTACACTACTCCATCGTTTTATGAAGCTTCTTTTATGACAAAACTATTTGAATTTTAATTTTATGTTAATTTCAATTACTGACAAGAGTTATAAAATAGTTTTGAATTTGAATTTTCTCAATTTGAATATTTAACATTTGACATTTAACACAAATTATTTTTTTGTTTTATAGACATTTATTTTCAAACAACAGATTTTTTTGTTCTGAATTCTGAGACTGCTAAAATCCAGTTTTTGAAAATACAGCTTCAAGATTTCAAGATGAAGAAGAAATTCAGAACGTTAAATTCAGATTTCTAAAATTCAAACTCAGAAATTCACATCTTACAAAAACTAGGTCAGAGTTCATTAACGGGGAAGAGTAGATGATCTCAGAAAAGTCAAACAAAGCATTTTGGCCAATCACGCAGATGCAGTAGTTTTACATATTCCATTACAGAGGCCTAACTACATACAGTGCAGGCAGTGCCCGTGTAACAAAGTTACTATATTATTTTATATATAGAAATAAAACAATATAATTTAGGCCGAGAAGTTTCACAGCAGTGAATAAATCTATAAATTTGCATCAATCTGCGTTAGTGGTCTAGTTGAAGAACTTATTCCAAGTATTTCCGCATAGTTTTAAAAAAAAAATTAAAACCAAAGCAGTGTTCACTAAAGTGACTGTATATCAAGAACAAGGACATGTATTTTGTGCAATTTATTTTGCGTTTTTACCAGAACGAGCACGCAACATAACACATTCCAGTGACAGATCGCCTGTTATCTAAAACAGACCAACAAATTTATTTGCTTATATGGGTTCGCTTTCCTGACAGAGCTCTGTGTGTTTGTACGTGCTTCATAACCAAGTCATGATTAATTATACGCCACTGCTCCATTATGATTTATTTTTAAT
The DNA here is from genome assembly GCA_032357445.1 of Enteromius radiatus. NCBI lineage: Eukaryota > Metazoa > Chordata > Actinopteri > Cypriniformes > Cyprinidae > Enteromius > Enteromius radiatus. Next base: position 1,924,728 of record JAUCMS010000028.1, on the reverse strand, counting down.
TGTAAAATATTATCGGGCATGTTTTAGTCTTTTAGTCAAAAATTTTCATATTTTTGAAGATTTTTATATTTAAATGACTTGCCATCTCCTCATGGATGTGTGCCTTCAGAGAGAAATGCATCTTTATGGAAAAGTGAAAGAGTTTTTATTTCATATTATAGTAGTAATTTAAAGCTTTCTATATAGGGATTTATCATTTTTGTGAGTCAATTCACTTTTGGGGTTCATCCTAGACGGCAACAATTACTTTTATGAGCAACAAGTAAGGTGTATTTAAGTTGTTTCTTAAACTTAAAGTTAAACACGCGAGGGATGTTGCTTGCGCCTCAGTGTCCTGTAGAGCACGCTTCAGCTTCTGTTGGTGTGCGTCTAACAGTGCACATTTATTTAGGTTAAACATTTAAACTAACATTGTGATATGCTTGAACTCTTTACCTAGATTTTAGTTTAGTTAAGTCATGATAATTTGAGAAGGCTAAATTAATCAAACAATCAACTCGCTGAAAAAAAAAAAAAAAAAAAAAAAAAACACCACCAACAACAAAAACAAAACTTACATTTAACCATTAAAAAAAATGCTCCAAGATTTTTTTTTATATTAACTTGATAAACAACTATCACTTTCCCATTACTTACAAAACTGAACTATTTTAATAATAGCTTTTTAAACAAAGAGAAGGGGAAGACGGGCTTCAGTCGAATTGGGCTGGTAATTCTGATGCGTACCCTCAGAAAAAATCTTGCAGGCGCCCCTGATGACATTAATGCTGATAGGAAGAAAGTTTAAAGATTTAATTTAACAGATATTTAATTTCATTTCTGCGAATTAATAAGTATAAATATTATAGGAATTAAGCATTCATATAGTTTTAATTGTAAATGAAAACACAACACAACACGCTCATTTATCATCACGCATGGGCATAAATAGCTATCATAAAGTATTGACATAATTGTCAGACGTTTACAGTATTTACAAGGTATTTCGTCGTAAAACAATTATACAGAACGTTAGGTAAAACTATGCAGGTATCAAAAGGGGAAATAATAAAATATTAAAATTTAACAGAAGTTAATATAATCGTATTAATAATAAAAATAACAAATATATAATTTTGCTGTTCATAAAAACGTTTTATCCATCCATCCATCCATGATAACCCCGGCTTGCGGTGGTCACGCATGTTTGTTTAGCATTAAACTCGTGATCACAAGAAAAATGTGTCATTCCCTCAACATAAGAAGTCTTATGACTTTATATCTCTTGGCCACAACGTTACCTCGATAAAACAATCTCGTGGCCACAAAATTTACTCACGTTGCCATGAGTTAATATTCCCACAAATTAATATCTGGTGCCCACGTCATATTATCCCGATCCCAGGAAATCATATCTCATGACCACCCCACCGAGCCATATGCTTGCACCAGAAAACTACTGCAGCTGTGTGATTGGCCAAAATGCTTTGTTTGACTTTTCAAAGATCATCTACTCTTCCCTAATGAACTCTGACCCAGTTTTTGCGCGATCTGAATTTCTGCATTTGCATTTTTGAATCTGAATTTGACATTCTGAATTTCTTCTTCATCTTGAAATCGTGAAACTGCATTTTTAAAAACTGGATATTAGCAGTCTCAGAATTCAGAGCAAAAAAATCTGTTCTTTGAAAATACACGTCTATAAAACTCCCTTAAAAGAATCATTTGTTAAATTACAAATGTTAAATATTCAAATTGGAAAAAATATATAATTCAAAAATTCTAATTTTGTTAAATAACTCTAGTCAATAATAGAAATATACAAAATTCAAATTCAAATGGTTTAGTCATAATACAAGCTCCATAAGTCGAAAACAGACTTTTTAAAATGCTGTAGACACCATTTTAGTTTGAAAACTCTGAGGTTGCATTTCAGTGTAACAGAGCAAAATGGAGACTTTTGAAAATGATGGCTGTCCACATTCTCTCTGTGTACCTTTGATGACCGTGTTAACAGAAACATCATGCTCGTTGTTGTACCCATAGATATGTGTTGGTAGATTCCTCATTCGACTTCTTCAATAACGCAGACACATCTGCTGTCTAAATAATATGCCTATACATATCTATGGTTTGCGGGGCAGTCGTGGCCTAATGGATAGAGAGTCGGACCTATAACCCAAAGGCCATGGGTTTAAGTCCCAAGGTCCGAGTGTGTGTTCACAGAGTGTGTGTGTGTGGTTGTTCACTTCTCACTGCTGTGTGTATGCACTTGGATGGGTTAAACGCAGAGCACAAATTCCTAGTATGGGAAACCATACCGGGCCACATGTCATAGAAAAGGAAAGAAAAGAAAAGGTTGTACCTGCATGAATGGTCATGTGACATGTGTTTGTTGGATTTGTGATTTCAGACCAGTGTGATCACACTCTGACTGGGGTGACCCAGTGTAATACAGAAATTAAATCCAAGAAACCAATACAACAACCTGCACTCTTTGCTTGGTGGAGTTACAGCTGATTAGATGCATATCTATGGGTGCAGAACATTAGCAAACAGAGGCAGATCTGTGGCTTCTTGATAGCAGTCACATGAGCATTAGCTTCTGTGAGAACCCAATACAAAGCAATCGCTGTCTGTTAAAAGCCTACAGCAGGGCAGGAGCAGCTACTTAAAACATGCAATTGTAAAGCGAATAAACGTTGTTTGGGCCTCATTTTCACCTGTAGAGAGTGTTGAAGGCTTTTTCACAGCCCTGCACATCGCACTCAAAGGGCTTCTCTTTTGTGTGGACGCGAACATGGATCTTCAGGCTGTATGATGTGAGGAAGGCCTTGCCACAGCCCTGCTGGTTGCACACGAATGTGTATTCACCGCGGTGCGTCTTCTGATGTGTGCGCAGGTTTCCCGCCGTGCTGTAGGTGCGCGTACAGCCCTCGAACATGCATTGGTATCGCTTCACCTGAGAGATGGACAGAAAGTGCCAATGGTCACAAAGAGAGATTGGGATTGACAGAACCAAATGACATGATAAAAACTACTGTGATAATTCACACCACTCCAATCTTTTGAATTGAAAAGCTGATTGTTTGTAAGAAATTAATCTAATTAAGCCTAACTGGTCTAAACACATATTCCATAATCCATAATAACTCCAGTTAAAAAATAAATAAATAAAAATAAACAAAATATTTATAGCAGTTTTGTTTTGTTTTTTAAACACTGCTTTGATGTATGAATAGGTGGCTTTCTGCATGATGAAAGCAAGGTTATGGACAGAGGATTCCTATTTTTAGCTATTAACTATTATTTATTTATTTATCTTTATATACAAACATGTAACTTTTTGCTTCACAAGACATTAACTGATGGCCTGGAGTGGTGTTGATTTCTCTCTTTCTGACGGCAACCATTCAGGGATCCACTGGTGAGCAAGTGATGCAATGACACAAATTTCACTAAATCTACATTTTGGATAGGCTGAGTAGATTTTCATTTTTTGGGTGTGCTATTCCTATAGGTGGCATGTGGGTCAGATACATAACCAAGTGGTTAACTCACATGGTGGTACCTGTGGTGCTCATGTGTGCAACATGACATCAAATCTGGCTCATGACATTTGCCAACCCAACCACTTCTTCTCTCTTCATTTCCTGTCATAATACTGGCCAATGATTGCCATACAACTGATCCGAATTCTGCAGCATGTATTCTGTGCAAATATTCAGCATGCACAGAATGTAACCTGCTACATTTAACTACAAACGGAATACTTGCAGCTTTGCATGACAGGAATAAATTACATTTTACCATACGTTCATGTGGAATAATATTATTTCCCAATATTAATGTTTGTACTGTATTTATGATCAAATAAATGCAGCCTTAATGAGCAGATGAGACATCTTTCATAAGCATATTACTTTCCCTAAAATTCTAAACAGGTAGTATTAAAAATTACATTTTTAAAATCTAATCTATTCTTTACAGTTCCAAAAGAAAAAAAATAGAAATAAATGTGTGTTTCAGTGGCATATTTTCTGGCTTATTTTTTCCACTCTCTTGTAATATGTCATGGTGGGACCGATCAAAGGACATCAAGGGGTATCAATATCAGGAGTTATTATTTTTTTTCTATGTGCAAAATTCTTCTCAAATGTCTCATAAGCTGCTTATATTATTACAATGGATCAATAAAGCGAGTCATGCTGCGTTTGGGAAACATTGAGCTCTATTCGGAGTGGTTTATGTGTAACCCTGAATGACCGGCGCTGATGTGTGTGTGTGTTGTTTCAGCAGCAAACAGACTCTCTTTCACATCAAGCTACTGATCAGTATTCAGCATAAGCTCTTGTTGCACAGACATCTCTGTTCCCGATGTTGAGCAAAGAACATCAGTCCATAAGATAATGCTGATCTCTGGCTGCCCTTAATAGGCAAACACACAATACAAACTACCTAACTCATTGTTCTGGAAATGCTGTGCCAACTTTAGGGCTACAGTCTAGCTCAAATGTGATTTGTTTTATCCTCATATGGTCTACCGCAATTTATTTGTTCTACTACTGAACTTTGATGATGCATCACATGATTAGCTGACCATGTCATTTCAGTGCTCTTTTAATGCAACACTTCATATTTAAACTGGCTGAGAAAATAACACTAAAAAAAATTAATAAATACAATAAATAAATACAAATATTAGTAAATATGACATTGAAGGTATAAAAGTCTCGTTTTATAAAAAACAGCAGAGCTCATATTGTGCCATGACTTTATTGGGGGAGTAATTGAGATGAATGTGTAATAAACGGATATGATTGGTTATGATTGGTTTGTGCAATAAACTTCTTGTTTTTGTGCAAGCTCTCAGCCGGAAAAAAAAAATGCATAATGACTAATTATAATTATGAAAATAAATAAATAAAATTACAATTCCAAAAACCGTGAAGGAGCACAAGTGTTTGTAACATTAATAAAAATCAGAAATGTTTCCAAATAAATATAGTATGATGGCAGTATGATGCTTCAGTCTTTAGCCTCTTTCACACAGTGATACCAGTACATTTCCATAAAATTACCAGAATGATTTTACTGGTAAATTCAAAACTGCATTCTGTCTTTTTTTCCGGAAGAACACCATTCACACATACATTCCAAAATACTGGTACTGTATTTGTGTGACATCATCAGCTGCAAACATTTCAATTTTCATTTCAAACTTTCACATTCATGCAGCTGCTTTTGTCCCAGTTTGTGATGATCGATTATTTTCAGATATTTGAGACGCAATGTTTTTAGTGTACTCATGACATGACCTGTATTTTTGTCCAATGGGTTTCTTGCTCTCTATAGCCTAAGGTAAGACGGTTAGTTATTTTATCATATGTTACTGCATCACTGACCTAATAGTTCCTCTCAGGTGACGATAAATTTCTTCATCTGCCCGGATAAGGAAAAGTGCTTTAATTTCATTGTAGCTCCAGTTGGATGACATTTCTTTAATTTTTGTAAACAGTGCGGAGTGAATGTGTCATCTGTATCAGAATGTTTTGATTGGTTCAGAGTAGATTTCTTATGTCGTATGTGCTCATACCGTTAATTTTCCTTCTGCGTTCACACTAGGGATGGGGCTATACAGCTACCTCACGATTCGATACTATCATGATACTTGGGTGCCGATACGATATGTATTGCGTTTTTTTTTTTTTTTTTACAAATTTCAATTCTACAAGTATATTCGATATTGTGATCTTCATGCACTTCACAATCCGATTCCAAAAGGTTTCTTGATCTACATTTTTTCCCCCCAAATAATTCTTCTATTGTGCATCTTTACAACTTTACATCTTAACCAACATTGGAGTTTCTGTGCTTTTTGCATAGCTAGTTGAAATATCTCTGTGTTAGTACTGCCATCTTAAAGTTGGTGTAAATCTTGGTTTCATAATTCAATAACAATTATCATTACTAACTCAATGGCCCAGTTTCACAAATGTGGCTTAGCTAAAGCCAGGGCTAGGCCTTAGTTAAATTAAGGTATTTAAGCAACTTTTACAAGAATACTTTAGAAGAAAACCTTACATGTGCATCTTGGCACAGAAAAATGGCACTGACAATTTGAAGATATGTCAGAGGAAGATATTTTCAGTTGAGACATGTATTTTAGTCTGTGACTAGCTTAAGCTTTGAAAGTATCATTTTCGGTTCTCAATATTACTGCATTTGGCTACATTTTCAAATACATTTCAAATCAAATTAATTATTTAACTTATTAGAAAGCTCTGCTCTGAAAAACGTATGTACATCAGTTTCATATAAAAGCAGTTGAAATTGCATTTGCGTTTAACTGCAGCCGGACAAACAAACACAAAGCATGTGTGAAAGTCTGTCAGTGCACGAGCTTTGTGCATCTACTGCATTGCCAACGCTATGAATGAAAGCATATCTAACGGTACATAGGCAAATTGGTTTTTTTTTCTCCCAGCACCTACTACTTCACACACAGCAGAATTCCGGCAATTTACTGATAATTTTACAACTTCTCAGAAAATTGCTAGAACATTTTTAAAAAGGTCCTGTTCACACATGATCTCTTTCTGGCAATTTGCTGGTAATTTTCCAGAAAAGTCTGTAAGGGTGATAGAGCTAATTGATTCCATCCAGTTGGAGGATATCAGAACATGTTTGATTTTATCAACCTTTGATATTATAATATTTGTTTTCCTTTGTCATGCATCTCCTAGAAACAAGGCGAACGTCTGGAACAACTTCAAAGTCTGGTAATGTATGATCCTGTGAAGTGACTTGTGGGCAGGTATGGTGACCCATACTTGGAATTTGTGCTCTGCATTTAGCCCATCCTACATACACACACAGCAGTGAAAAGTGATCAACCACACACACACACACACACACACACCATGAACACGCACCCGGAGCAGTGGACAGTCATTGCTGCAGCGCCCAGGGAGCAGTTGGGGGGAACGGTGCCTTGCTCAAAGGTCTCACCTCAGTCGTGGTATTGAAGGTGGAGAGAGTTCTGGGAATTCACTCCCACCACCCACAATGGGACTCGAACTCATGACCCTTGGGTTACAAGCCAACTCCCTATCGATTAGGCCTCAACCTCGGTCATGTAGTATATGATGCCCAGTTTTCCTTTGTCACTATTTATGCCTAGGGTTTTAAAAATCTGTTCAGATTTTAAAAGTTGTGCAGAGACTTATGAAACATCAACAAATCTTACTTGCCCCAAACTTTTAAACAGTAGCAAACATGTATGTTTAAAAAAATAAATAAATAAATCCAGTTATTTAAGTGTCTGGTTCATGTGAACCAGTTAAGGAAGTTTGCCTATTCAGAGCAGAGCAATGTCACAGATACGTCATATTTAAAAGGTTACAAGGAAAAAGCATCATGAAAACATCAGGTTGTTAGCATGATATGACCGTAATTAGGTGCTGTGTGAGAGTTCCCATAGATTATCAACATCATCAATCATTATCTGACAAATAGAAACATCCAAGTATTAATGGATATAATTTGACAAAGCTGTGTAGATGTAGATATGATGACTGACCTTTCAATATGTGTGCGTGTTTGGGGAGGGAGGGAAATAGGCAGTAAAGGATGGTCATTTGCAAGTCTGTGTAATGCAAATAAACCACCTGGAGCCATTTGTTGCAGCCAAATTATTCCATTTCTGCTTCGTTGTGGCTATTCCACATGAGAAATACTACATTATGACAATATTTGAATGCTTTGTGTTTTTCATCTTCAGCCTGTACAGTATGACATCATTACAAATGTTACATAAAATCTGTCAGCTTAATGGTCAATCTATCACATATAGTCTCTGATAGAGACTAAATTACACTTTTTTTCTTTATAATGACCCCTAAATATTAATGCAAGCCTCTGGGTAGGACTGCAAGATAATGATTAAACAGTTCATCAACACTATTTCGCTCAAAAATATAATCAAGGTTATCAAATCACTGCCATTTAATTTAATTAAAATTAATGGACTTTCAAGAGAATGGTCAGCTTTAGTCACAACACAAACAACTGTGTGCCCGAAAAACTGTATTTTTTTATTTGAGCAGAAAATCTCAACAGAGAATGCTTAACTCTAATGTACATGTTTGTCAAGATTTCAACACACTAAAATAATGGTTGTATTAGCGTTAACTATACTTTAGCATTAAATGTAACTTACTCTCTTAAGGGTACGTTCACATGAAGCGT
>JAUCMS010000028.1:1851631-1864046 GCA_032357445.1 Enteromius radiatus | reverse complement strand
TTATGACTGTCGCATGACTGACTGACTTGACTCTCATTCTGCCCCGCCCCCAAACATATGATTTGACTATCAGTCGATTATTGGCAAGATTCGAAAATTCCGATTCAACTGTGAAAATCCTTAATCGGGGACACCCCTAGTTCTTATACTTTTTTTTTTAATAATGTTTTCCAAAACTCATTTCGGGAGGAGAGTGAGATCTATTACGATCTCCGCCTCCCTAATAATCCAATTATTCAATTTCCCTATCAGATTCCAAACATAGCCCTATAAATTGCCAGAAACTTTTCCTTCCTCATCTCGATCTTGGTATCCCCCCCTCCTCCCCTTCTCCTCCTGATCACAAGGGGGGAGCGCTCAGGGTTAGAAACCGTCTCTTCTCCTTTTGCCCTCCCGACCCCTTGGGGCTATCTTCCCTAGGGCTCGGTAGCCCTTATAACCCTGACCATTCTCCCTGAACAGCACGCCAAACAAGCTTGCTTAAACAAGGAGCCGACAAACTCAAACTAGTGAAATGATTTTTAAAGTAATTTTTATTTATTGACCATAGCAATGAGTTTTATGTCAAAGTCAGTATCACTGTATTCAGTATAAATCATGCATCTATAAAACCATGTAAATTATTTGGCAAGAGACTAGCCATTCATTATTATTTTTTTCTCTCTGAATGATTGCTCTTGGTAAACAGTGCAAATTGCTCAACAAATAATAGAGACTGAGCTTTGCATTCAAATGCAGTAAATTTATCTAGTTGACAAAGTGTGAAGTGAATGTCAGATTTCTTATGGAGAAACCTGTTTTCTAAATTAAATGATCAAGGACTTTTTTCATTGAGTTATGTAGAGTATTAAAAAACGGCTCATGCTGTAATACCAGGATTTTTTCTTTACCTTTTTATTCTTAATAACCCCTAACTGTTCTTAATATTAAATCTTTTCCTTATTGTCTTTTCCTCATTCAGTTTAATTTATTTTTCAAATATTGTTTCAGAGCGGCACAGAAAATATATTATGGCACAACTTATGCACACTCGCATGGCATTTAGATTTAAACCTAATCATTTGGAACCCAAATGGGACCAAATTTATAAAATTATATTAAACATCAATATTTAAAAAGTAATTCTAGCAGAATTCCTCACATTTTTTTTTTTAACTTCAACTACAAAGATCAAGAGAGGATGTAAATACCACAACTAAGCCATTGGTTCGTAGTAAGTAGGAGGAAATGTAGTAGTCTGTCATCTGTAAAATTTTGCTCTCAAATATGTGGCTTTGCATTTCCATTCACAGTCAGGGGACACGTTTGCATTGCATGTCTTATTTTCATAATTACTGCACTTCAATTGGGACAAATACATGCTGCTGAACTGCAGTAAAACTATAATCAAATGATATGGTCATGTCGAAGACACAGGCAAATAACTTTCCATCTAACTTTACTCATTACATTGCTTATTAAATAAAATGGACTAAAAAGAACTAATACAAAATAATAAAATTTTACAAACTAATACAAACTTTATGCATCTGTGTGTTTTCATTTAACATAAAATTGAAATAAAATTTCAATCTTTCTGCTTGTAAATGTAAAATGTTTTTTCTGTTACTTGCCCTTTTTGTTGTAATTAATGGTGAAATTTACTAGCTATTTCTGACTATTTTTTTTTCAGTGCCAATCTTATCTGTTTGAGCTACAGAACTATCTTTAATAATTGTATGGCAGTAAATATATGATTAACTTAATGGCATGAGAATACAAAAGTCCCAAAAAGTGTTTATTTTAATTTAAAAGTTTGTAATTTTTTTGTATATTATTACATTACATATTATATTAGGTAAAAATACATCTTTAAGCAACCAACTTTCCTTTTATTCACCCTTTTTACTTTTTTTTTTTTACATGGTAGTACCATAAAACTTAAAAAAAAAAATAACCTTGAAGTACCATGTAAATACTGTAGTACATAAATACAGAACGCTACCATACCAAATAATGTGAAACTTACAGTATCTGATACAGCCACTACTGATAGACAGGCTTGATATACTGTTCAAACACTGCAAATTGTTTTGAATTAAATGAATCAAAATGCCCTCTCATTTATAACAATGCAGGTAATTCATAACTGAAGTGAATGAAGGGACGTGACCTGATGATATTGCATCTGAATTCAGAAGGCTCTATGACCTGTTGTGTCCCGGTGGACAGGTGCTTGGAGAGCATCCTAATGAAACCCCTGAGAGTACAAACGCAGCTCAACAGCTAACAGCACTTTAATATCAGATACCTTATAAATGAACAGAGATTTACACCCCAGATTTTGAAGAATTTTAAGTGATTTATTTTGTTGAACTGAAAAAGTGAATTATTGTAGGATGACCTAAATTCAGATTTTAATTTCAGTCAATCATGTTAAATAAGATTTCTGACTTGAATAAAACTATTTAGATGCGACTATTTTTAGTTGAAGTGATAGTCTGATAGACTAAAAATATGAGTAAAGTGCAGTTTTTTACTGCTAATCTTGGAGCTTTACAGACACATTTGTTTTCATTTTCATATTTTGCACTCCACAGATGAAGGAAAATCATGTGGGTTTGGAACTTCATAAAATTAGGTAAATGGTGACAGAATTTTCATTTTAGGTTGAACTATTGCTTTAAGAGAGATAAACGCTCCCCAGGGTCCCTGTTAAAGAGGCTGTGTTTTTATGGTAACTTTAACCTGCTGTTTACACCAGCCCATGATTGTCTACCCATCCCACTTCTGACAATCCACAAAACACACAGCAGACTATTTACACAGGACAATCAGTGGGCGTCATTTTAAGCTCAAATTTCATTTGAAAGCTCAGGATCAACATCAGATTGACACTGAATGAAAAATGAACCTTCGTTGTGATATGCTATTGGATATGTTCAAACAGAAATTAAATCACAATGTGCTTTGTATTTTAGTAGCCTATGAACAAACATATGCGTCCGGAATGATGGATGAAATACACTTAGACAAACAAGCTACGAAACTAAAGCTGAGATTTTTGTAACAATGAAGTGCTGAATGAAACATAACTGAGTGAGATCATCCTGTACTGTATTATACCTGGAATTTGTGCTCTGCATTTTACCAATCCAACACACACAGCAGTGAGAAGTGAACAACCACGCACACACACACACCAGGAGCAGTGGGCAGCCATGGGAAGCAGTTGGGGGAACAGTGCATTGCTCAAGGGTCTCACCTCAGTCGTCCCATATGGTAAAAAAATGTATTTCAAAATATATTTTGAAATATATTTCAAAATATACAAAAAATGGCCAAAAAATATATGTGCTAAAATGCATTTTAAAATATATTTATAACATNNNNCACCAAAGTAATGTTTTACAGTATATGTAGTAGTAGCTTGTACATGTAGATATGGCATAGATGTGAGGTAAAGATCATTTAATAACGTAATCGAACAGACAAGAACCATTATACATTAGTAGCAGAATTCGGTAGTGCTGTGTGTTGTTTCATATTGGGCCTTTAAGCAGTGGAATATGCGCTCTTACCACAACTTATTAAAAATAGAGGTAAATAATCATACCAACATATAAAAATTTTCCATTATCCTTATTGCTGCAATATTGTGCATGACCATATGCCGACGAGACGAGTGAAGAATCCAGAAAATTAAATCAACCAGTTGGGTTTAAAATAACCCAACCCTATTGTTCAGTGGTGAAAATTAATTTGACCCAGCACGAACAACCCAACTTTCTGTTTACATTACCTCAAATGAACCAGCTCAATTAACCCAACAATTTTTACAGAAATAATGAAGTAATGTAATGAAGTTACACAGTAATGAAGGAAAGGACGTGACATGTGGCCAGGTATGGTTTCCCATACTAGGAATTTGTGCTCTGCACTTAACTCATCCAAGTGCATACACGCAGCAGTGAGAAGTGATCAACCACACACACACACCCGGAGCAGTGGGCAGCAATTGCTGTTGCCAGATTGGATGGACGATTTCCAGCCCAAAAGCTCACAAATACCCGCCCAAAATTTTAACTATCAAAATAATGTGATTGAATGCAAATCAAGGTTCATAAGAAACAATTTTAACTCCATAAAACAAAATTATGATGACACAATAATATAAACATAATGCTTGATAAATCTGAGAATATAGATTAGGCTAAAGAGAATTAGCACTGGCCCAGGGAGCATCTGCCTCAAAAACATCTCACCCAAACTCAAAAATGTTTTTAGTCTTTTAATTTTGAAATTATAAACCATATACTGTAAAAATAAACAAATATGATTCAACTAATTGATTACTTATTATTTGGTAACTAGTTCCACTGACATTTTACATTCACTCATTTCCTCTCTTTAACGTGTTATCTGAATTGCTGTCTACTTTTTCCTGTTCCCTTATTATTGTGAAAAAGAGTTAACAGATTATGAATTAATTAATTCTTATTCATATTTAAGTACACATCAATATGATTATGTAGTTTGTTGCAAATTACATTTTAATTTAGCGTTTTACGGTGACAATTATTTTACTAAAATACAAATCTTGCCAGATTGGTCTTGTTTAAGATTAATCTGAGTGTGTTTACTAGTCACTGCAATACACTGATATGAACTTGGGAAAAATAGGATCAGGTACCAGAATTAGTATGTTATGGGATGCCAGAGGAACACGTAACCCAGTCACTAATGAGATTAGAAGGATTATGTCTCTGAACTCTCGACGTGTCTGCAGCAGGCTTGGTAGCAACATGTTAGTCTGTGAACATGCCATTAGATAACCAAATGAAGAGAAACAAACCAACAGGTTAATTTTCATCCACAGAGTTCAACAGGGATCTGTATTCGGCTACTGAAGCATTCAGCCCAGCAATGTATCAAGGTATTTACCTTCTTTAGAAAAAATTTTAAGCTTTAGCATTTCCGTTTTAAAGAAAGTTGATAGATTCATTCCTCTTTCTCTCAAAGCCACAGTGGTTGGCACTCTTAAAATCAAATCAATCAGTTTAAGGACTTCATATACACAACAGTTTGGCTTGTATTGGATTTCATATTGCAGGCACCATGTGAAATCTTCTGAAAATGACTACTTATGTACTGTGGTCAGCAGTTGCCTGGACTCTCAAGGGCCTGTTGTGCACATGGAGGTTTTTCTGGGTAATCATGTCCTCTTTATGTTAATACATTCTATAAATAAATTGTAATTTTACTATATTGCTACACAAATGCACTAGTAAATCAAATCAAATGTTATGTATTTATACTGTAGGTAAGCCCGTATTGTGCTCTAAAATCTGCACCATGGACACAGCATGCAGCCGACACTGACCATAAATTACCATCATCAAAACTGACCTCAGGTAAGTCCGAATATGAACAAAGAAAAGTCATCAATCAAATGATTGTACTAAGGAAGAAGCTCAGTTAATTGTCTTCCAGTTGCAATGTAAATGTAATGTTCATACCTGTCCAATAGATGGCAGGATAGTTTTGTGGAATAGAAATAGTCTGTCAATGTCACATAAATCTAAAAATTAAGAAGCCTTTTAAACTGGCGTAAAACAGATTATGTCGAGGTAAAAGTCGAAATAAAGTCATGTCATGCAAAACCTTTATGAATTTCTTTCTTCTGAGGAAAACAATAGAATATATTTTGCAGATATCATGTTTTTGGCAATCCAGTGAAAGTAGAAAGGCTTCCAAGACCACTGACTTTCACTATAGAGACAAAAACATTCAACATCATATCAACATTAGAAAAAAGGGGGGTTTTGAATGACACTTGAATTTTCTTAATAAGTGTACTCTGTTGTCCTTATCATAACACAATGAGCATTTGCCAAACTAAAGACTTTTATAAATCTGTAGTTGTCCAGAATGCCAAGCATCTGGCAAGGACAGAGGTAAATGCAGACTCAAAGAAGAAGGGCAAACCAGAAAACCATGTTCAGCCTGAACGCAAAAGTGGCCTGTTCAAGAGATTGCTAAAGGCTGAAGGGGAGATTCAAGAACTGAAGATAGAGATTGCAAATCAGAAAGCATCATGGGAGATGCGGTTTGTGGAGCTGCAAAAAAGACAACATGATCTAAGAGACCAGGTATGCGGGTCCAATAATATTTCAGAAAGGAAACTCATAATTTCATTAAGATTAATCTGCTACAATGTTGCTTCTTCTGCTTTGATCACCTGCCTCTTTTACTAAATGCAAAATGTATGAATGTTGTTTAGTTTTTTTTGTTTAGTTTTTTTTTAGTTCAATAACTATAACTGCTTGACTATTTGGAAATAATTGGAATAGCAACAGGAGCAATGCTTATGGGTTGCAGCCTTTAAAAATGCTTGGGTGGCATGCCTGTTGATCAATGAATGCTACTAGCATCTATCATGACAGATAAGCTATAAATAAAACTTTTAAAGCATCAGTTTCGCACCTTGAAGATTTGAAGTATTTGTCTGGTGAAAGATTTCCCCCACATATTTTGCTATTGGCTAAATGCTTGGTTTGAAAATAATGTGTGAGCAGTGTTACATCGCTACAGTATTAATAAAAGACAATGTAGATTCAAAACAAAGCCAAATAAAGCCACTGCAATTTTGTGAAAACCATTGTAGTAGTGTTTTATTCCTGAATTATTAGGTTTTGAACAAACTGGTCAAGCAAATCATTCAGTGGATCCATCCTAAAAATTATTTATACATAGCATTTTTGAACAAATTGGTTGAACAAATGATTTATGACCAACTCATAAATACAGTCACTATTGTACAGTGTGGAAACACATACTGTATGATTTGAGCAGAAACCTTTCTAACATGTATTTTAATTGTGTGATGCGATCTGTTTAGCTGACTTCTGAGATTCTGGTAAGGACTGGAATGCTGTACAGAGACACTGATTCAGAAGAAACAAATGAAGTCTTTCTGGAGTCTGGCTTGGAGAACGGACTTAATCCTGAGGAGAAGGAGCATGAATATTCTAGTAAGCGCTTCCTTTGGTGGACTGCCTGGATGTCAGAACTGCCCTTGTCTAAGGTGAAATTAAATATATTTGACAAACAATAAAATAAAATTATCCACAGGTGGTCTCAGACACCAGCAGAAGGGACCTGATGTGGAATTGCTTAGAGATGGTGGCAGTCAAACCTCCTGCCCATCAGACTCCAGAGCCACTTCTGTCATGTCTAACATCAGGTACTGTTGATAGTGTTTTAAGCTGAACATGTTCATGCATGCCCTGCTCTTGTCATTGGAAAATGTTGTCAAAATAAAGTTTTCCAGAGAACCATGTTCTAAACAGAAAAATCTGACTGTGGAATGCAGTGCACTGGCCAATCAGAAGCACATATTTCAGAGAGCTGTTTAATAATGAATAAATAATTAAATAATTTCTGTTTGCATATGAGTATAGTAAATTGTTACATTTTGTGATTCTAATCTTAAATTAATTGTCCAGTCTAAACACCATACTTGTGCTTTACATACTCTTTCTTCAGTGTGAGGTCCTGGAGGAGTGGAGGGGGACCTCATCGAGTGTTTGTACCTCACTCCCCTCTGGATCTGAAGATTGGGCACAGGGTTCGAATCATGTTACCCTCTGGACGGATCAGCACCGGTACCTTACGCTACCTGGGCAACATACAAAACTCTCCCGAATACCATCTTGGCGTAGAACTGGAGTTGGCTGATAATGGACAGCATGATGGCACTTATGAAGGACAGCACTACTTTTACTGGTATGATCATTTTTCTTGCCTTCAGCAACTAATGTATTTTCAGAAAATAATGTATTTTTATTGAAACTTAAAGGGTTAGTTCACCCCAAAATTTAAATAGTCATTAATCACACCTCATGTCGTCCTAAACCTGTAAGACCTTTGTTCATCTTTGAAACACAAATTAAGATGTTAAGATGATGATCCTCCAATGGACAGCAAGGGTCCATACATGTTCAAGACTCAGAAAGGTACAAAAAACATTGTCAAAGTAATCCATGTGAAATCAATGGTTCGATCAGAATGTTATGAAGCAACGAGAATACTTTACTTTTTCATAACTTTACTCAACATTTTCTTCTCTTCCGCTTCTATTTGGGATGGGTTTACGAGAACCCCATGATGCATGCATACTGCGCTGCTGATGTACATCCCAGTGTGCCACTTACTGTTTAATTGCACTCATGAATGCTCCTCCCAAACAGAAGCGAAATGTTGAATAAAATGTTTTTGTTTTTTTTTGCCAATAAGTGCTTTTGTTGTTGAACCACTGAACCACTTATGTCACATGGACTGCTTTGACAATGCTTTTGGTACCTTTTTGAGCCTTGAACGTGTGTATGGAGCCTTGTTGTCTATGGGAGGATCAGAAAGCTCTTGGATTAAATCCAAAATATTGTAATTTATCCGAAGATGAACGAAGGTCTTACGGGTTTGGGATGACATGAGGGGTGACTAATAAATTACAGCATTTTCATTTTTGGGAAAACCTTAAACTGCATACACACATTGAATTATACTAAATACACAAAATAATATTATTTTTATCAGCATCACATGACCACTTAAGATTTCTAGTTTGATTAGCTATGTCAGTTTTGATGTGTGTCTGGATTTTGTGTCTTGGCCTATGGAAACAAACACTCAAGTAAAGTGTTGTTACTTGGAATTGAGAAACCATCTTGTCTAGTAGCATTGGTGTAAACTGGCAGGTCTCACTGTCTACACCAGATAAGAATGGGTTTTGATAAGAATTTGATACGCAACATGTCGTATCAAAGTCAAATAGGACCCAAATAATAACTTTGCAGGCAGCATTTGTGCACCTTCCCAAACTGTTTTCAGACAGACTTCTAAGGTGAGTTCAAAAGTTGATCAGATGGAGGTATCAAAGCTGACAAGGTGACACAATCATTGGATTTGGATGTGCCTTGTATTGCCAGTTATTCGTGCAGGCAGTATTTTTCAAGTTTTAGATGCGGCCACTCTCTGCACTATTTACATTTATGTGGTCGCTTTCCTTCCAACAACAATTTTGTAGTGTTTTTGATGCAGTGTGTAGTGCAGACATTCAGTGTAGGGAGCTTGGGTTAAATTGTCCACATTCTTCTGTAAATACTTACAAATTTCTACATCTTATATCTTTCTGTGGAGTAATATTGCTTTTAAAATGTATTATCTTCAGTGCTCTTTTTTCATTCTGATATTTCTGTTTTTAATTTCCTCTCTTTTCTCAGCGACCCTGGACATGGTGCGTTTGTAGCATTCAGTAAATTGTTAATGGCTTGGGAGTAGATGATTAAGTGAAGACTGAAGCCACTCAAGAAACCATTCGCTGTATGGATCCATAACAGAGCACATCATGGATGAATTATTTTTGTAGGCCAGCCCAGAAAAACACTATCTTGGCTAGTCAGATTGCGTACTTGCGCCCAATTTCAGATTGCTTCTGTACTCAGTCTGATACAATCTTACACCAATGATTTTAAACTTCAGATCAATGTCATTCAAATATCACATACAAAAAACTTCAAGACATTTTCTTTGAAGGTTTGCGTTTTAATAGTATGCAATAGAATGATTATAAACACAATGTGGCTGTAAATAACCACTAGTTACATCAAATGTAATAGCAAAAATTATGACTGTTTTCAACCAAAAACAATTCATCCAACCCCAAAATTGTGCCACTGGACGGACATGGTAGCAATGTTTTGAAAGCGGCATCAACCTATGAATGTATTAGCTACTTGGGGTCTCTGCCTACCAAGAAATTTTACGTGATTCATATAAAAAGGCATGTTCTTTTTTTTTTTTTTTTTTAAAGTAAGCATGATGGTATACCTTATCCCAAACCTCAATGGGACATAAGCAGATCATACAAAAAATTACAAAATAGCCACCTGTTCTGCATGTATGTAGATGTAAATGTTATGCATTGCCATGAGATTGTGTTAGAAACTGCACTTTTCATATTTATTTATGACTGATGGGGACATTCTGTATTTAAAATACTGTATATAGTAAAATATAAACAGGGCAGAGATAGGCAGACTTATATCAGTTGGTTAAACATAATTCTAAAATATTTCCATACAAGGAACAGTGAAAGAGAGTGATGATGGGTTATCAAATTCTGTGGAATTCTGTTGACACGCATTCCATGCATGTCTGCTTATTGCCAATATCCGTTAATGCAAATGACGGATACACTCTATTAAACATGGATAAAGAGAACATTTAAACAGCCATCTGTGGTAGAATCCAGTCACCTCTGCTGTATTCTATTCATAATTCAGGTTCAAAATATTCACAAGAGGCCAGGTCCTGTTTCATAAAACAAGTTTACCAAAAAGCCAGGCTTATTTCAGTTAGTCTGACTTATTTTAAACCAAATCAACTGGTAATAAGTCAGACTAACTGAAATAAACCTGGCTTATTCTGTAAACTTGTTTTATGAAACGGCCCCCTGGTGTGTCCTCCAAGATGCACTTATCAAAGGATTTTACCTGTTTATTGAAGGACGTGTTCTGATGTTTCAGGAAAAAGACTGGTCCAAAACATGACCTTCTTATACCCCGTTCATGGAAATTAAGATTTATGTATTTATTATATTTTTAATTTTTGTGTCAAACATGTTTACCAATGGATATCTCAAAGAGAAATTATAATGTTTGTGTTACCAAATGTATATTGTTACACACATCTTAAGTAAAAGTATTTGCTTTGGCTTTTTTGGTTATTTTTGTCACTGAACTTCCTCTTACAAAGAAAGCAAATCACATTCCTATGGATTAAGATAAGGAAATAAACAATGATCACATGATTTACAGGGAGCTGTTTTGCATTTTCATAACACTTTTTGGTGCTAGTGAACTTCCTTCTTCCTTGTAGATATAAATAGATAATTGTATTGCCAAAAAGGGAGGGAAGAACAGAGAGAGAGGGAGAAAGAGCAAGAGAGAGAGAAATTCATACTTAATTTGACATTAAATGATGGCATCTCCACAGACTTACTATTCAAGTCAAATAAACTCTCATACTCTACACCCTTATGTAAATACTGGACATAAGTCATTATGTGTAAAATTGTTTATGTCAGAACATTACGTTGTTATATTTATATAACAGAGCTTCATGATCTCTCATTGCAACCAGCAGTAAAATAATGATTTTATACCCACATGCAGTATATTCAAGGGTGTCATCGTTACCATCAGGTAGACACAGATAAACAGTTCTTTGAAAAACAGTAGTTATTATAATATAATTTAATAAAGTAACAAATAGCACAAAATGTTTTGTGTTGAATGTTAAAGGTGTGTCTTGGTAATGGAATAAAATGATTGTAGCATCTGAAACTACAATCCTTTTATTCCATTACCAAGACACACCGGTTTCAGATGCCAGCTAAAACACTGCCTTCAGTCACAAATAAAATCAAAACAGAAACTATTTCACAGAAACATTTTATTTCGTGACAACAGCAGGTTTCCCATCTTGTTAACATGTAGTTAACACAAATTACTTATGTATGTGGTATTACTGATCTCCATCCAAAAACGTACGTTTTTTTTTTTTCTTTCTAATTTTGTATGTATGTATATATATATTCTACAGCTCATATTAACTGAGATACTTCGGGATTGCAAAACTTGGATGCAGGATTATTTAAACTATAAATGTTAAAATTAAACCAATAAAGTGAACACATAAGAAATGTGTATTCCTTTTTTTTTTTTTTTAAACAAATAAACAAAGTTGTGTTTTATAGTCACTAATTATAATAGTACTTACTGTGGTTCTGTTATTATTGTCATTTTCAATTTCATTAATTATTTTAAATGTAATTACAGTATTTTTAATTAATGAGAGTAGTGAAATGGCGTAACAAAAACTGGCCACATCGACATTTAGCTTCTTATTTACTTATTCAATTGTATTACTATTTTTTGCTCTCTATTTAAGAGACAAGGAGCAAGATTTTTTTTCCCCCATTACAATAGCCAATACAACATAGAGAACTTATTTCCTGTTCACATTAATGATTAATGCACTGGCAGAATATAAACATGTTACAAGCATGTTGTCTGATCAAATTAAAACCCATTGTTACATCTTTAGAAAGTATAATGCATTAAAACACAACAAACAAACAAATCTTATAATGCTTTTTAAATTTGGTTGCAGTTATTTTTCTGAAAAACAATGCATTACAAATTACATTATGAATACCTTTAATGCATTATACATAAAGGCTTTAAGTGTTATTGCTGGTTTAATTAATTTTTTTTTTCAGGAGTTCACGCTTTCCTTATAAATTTTGAAGCGAATTTGGCGTGCTGTCTGGGGAGCGAGCCGGGAGAACGGCGAACTCCGAACCCTAAGG
>JAUCMS010000028.1:1814482-1828296 GCA_032357445.1 Enteromius radiatus | reverse complement strand
ATAAAGACTAGCGGCGACTAGCGTCTTGAGCTGAAACTACGCTAAGAATGAGTTAAGGTTGGTCTAGACCAACCTTACAAATGTGTGACTTAGCTAAGAGATACTTAGCGTAAGAAAGTTTCGGGAAATGCGCCATAATGGTTAAGGTACAACTTAAGAACTACTTAGCGATAAGAAGTTTTCGAGAAACCAGGCCCTGGTCCTGCTGGGCCAATATGGAGCCACTAGCAGGACTTGCTCCTCGTCCTCCCTGATCTTGCACATTGTCTGTGCTAGAAGGCTCACTAGGGGGAATGCATACTTGCGTAGTCTCCGGGGGCCAGCTGTATGCCAGAGCATCTGTGCTGAGCATTGCCTCAGTTAGAGAATAGAACCACTGGCAATAGGCAGTTTCTGGAGATGCAAATAAGTCTATCTGTGCCGCTCCGAACCATCTCCAAATCAGCTGGACCACCTGGGGATAGAGTCTCCATTTTCCAGGAAGTGCTGCTCGAGACAGCTTGTTGGCTGCCCGATTGAACACTCCTGGAGTATGGATGGTGCGAAGGGACCTCAGATGCGGGCTAGTTGCGACATGTGATGGGTGTGTAAACCGTCTTGCCGGTTGATATACGGAACGGTCGCAGTGTTGTCCTTGCGGAGCAGAACGTTGACATAGCGGACTCTTTTATGCAGCTCCGAGGCGGTCATGTTCCCACACTGAGCACATGAACCATCCACGAACGCGTCCTCAATGTGCTGAGTGCCCAGGTACATGAGGAAGCGAACATGACCATCCTTAGGTGCCAGGAAACGACCGCACCCAGAAATGCATGGGTGAAACGACAGCTCTCGACGAGCTGGGGAGCAGCAGTAAACACCACCACTCAGGTCCAAAGTAAAACAATAATGATGCATGCTCCAGCTGCGTACTTATACTCACAAAGTGATCAGCTGCAGCTGGATGCAATCAGTGCATGCCGATGCCCATTGGCTTGTTTTTGTTACACTCAAAGTAGATTGGTTTCTCAGGCGAGATCCCGATTTGTTGGTCACTGACGTGACTCGGAGTGACCGACTGAAAAAGAACCGCTTAGTACGAGGAATACACTCACTACACAGTGATTTGATTTACAAACATGAACACTTTTAAAGGCGAGACAAAGGGATAAACGAGGGGGCAGAGCTGATCAGTCACCAAGGAAACTAACAGGCTGGGAGGAAACACAACAGAGGGGGCACGGAAACAGAAACTCCGACAGACAACATACCACATAGTAATAATAATAATAATAATAATAAAAGAGTATTTGCAAGAAAGACTGGCAAACAATTTAAGATAGGTAGTATGTAGAGGTAGTATAGGTAATTGCAACTAACAGATATTGAATACTGAAAAAAACAAAATAACTAAAAATAAATAATAATATATTAATAAATTAATAAATAAACTTCTGGCATTGACAACTTAAGTAATATTATTTACTTGCCAAAGACAAGTGTTTTCTTGGTGTTGGTGCTTGGTGAGTGTTAATTATTTCTCAACCTTGGTATGCTTGGTATACATGGTATACATGCACTGCATTTTATCTTACAAACTAATGAAACAAAATTGATTTGGTTCATATATTAATATTTTAGTTCATAACAATTCAGCATTCTACTTATAACTACAACAACAACAACAACAACAATAATAATAATAATAATAATAATAATAAAAGTTATTCATACTCTCTAGCACTGATAAATTAATTTAGTCTCTGGCCTCTGCTTATGTTAAACAAAACATGTTGATTAGTGCTGTTTTGTGTAGACACGGTGTAAAATCATTTTAAAATGCAAATTCTTCCTGAATGATCTCCCTGGAGTCTTTTCCTTTAACAGGAAGCTGAGGCGCATTAAGTCTGAGTCATTTATGCCCATTCCTGCCAATTATACAGAATTTATGTTCTTGCCAGCTAGTACAATTTTGGTTCCAAAAATATTTTCTAACATTCGTTGGCCACAGAAATCTGTTCTTCATTCTGATGCACACAGACTGTGATTGTGAAGCTGATTTGACTGTTATTGAAATAGTACTGTAAGTCACGAGAGACTCTTTGTGCTGTGCCTAAAAACACCTCTTACCCATGGTAAAATCAGTGTCGATGAGTGGCTTGTCGCTTTTATAAAAAAGCACTATGATAAGTGACACCAATGTGGAATAAAGAGTTACATTTTTTAAATAAATATTTCATTAGCTATTCGGTTGCCAAAGCAGCAGCTTGGTGCATTAACATAAGGATGTGTGTTAAAGTTGTGTTATATTAATTTTAATATCATCCAATCAACCTTGACTCTTTAATTATAATTCCATGCATGTTTCAGATTTTTTTTTTCTGCTGTTAAAAAAAACTATTATTTTTGTTATCGTATCTTGCTTACAAACAAAGGGTTTTTATTGCATACATGCTATTTTGACTGCCAGTCAATGAAAAATCAAAACAAACAAACAAAGCAGAGGTTCACTGCTGAAACTTGATTTCCTGATCCCCTGCTTAATTTTAATATGATGATTTTATGTGACTTTTCCCACCTTTCGCAAATGCAGTTTTTAGTTGCAATTGAAATAAAATTCATATTGTATTTTTTCTGAGGTATGCTTTTGTCCTTCATCATTTAGGATGCTGTGTGATTTCAACACAGTAACTTGCTGCAGTGTTGATAAACAGTGTGCAAATGTCTTGTTTTCTGTCACCTCTCTCCATACTGCCAACTCTCTGCACGTACAGTCGTAGCAGATAGGAGAAAGTGACAAGAACTGGGTCAGCGTGTTGACGCCTACGTTATTACTATAGCAACCGATGTAGATACACCACATAATAACCATACTGAGTCGTTAAAAAAACTAAACAGTGAGTTTTAAAGTCCCAAAATATTGGGAAATTAAATTAGAATTAAAGTACAGGTGCAAACTTAAAGGAATAGTATTGTTAGTTAAAATTATGACCAAGAAAAAAAAAAGTATATTTTCCTCATTTTAAATTTAGTTACTAAAATACAACTGAATTAACTAAAACACCCCCCCCCCCCATATATGTATGTATATGTAAAATATATTTCAAATATTAACAAAAACTGTGACATCACTGATACTATAGTAACACTCACATCACTGTGATGACTATCATAGATTATTCCTTGTATTTAATCCTAGATAAAACATATGAAATAATATTGCCGTAGTAGACCTCTATATATAATAAGTGTCTGCAAAAGAATTCAGTTCCTGTCATCCTGATTCAGGAATGCAGATGTGAAATATACATCCTGAAAGGGCATGTCCAGGCATGTGGAGCGAGGGTCTTTGAGCTGTGCCCTGTGTGGTCACTTCCCTCAGGTTTAGGGCTCTGTTTATGGATATGGAACCCAGTCGGACCAGCCGTCCAGTTCTCATCCCTTGGAGGCTACAGATGGCGCGCAGGAAGAGGGCCGTTGGCTGAGGTCGGCAGGCCTGGTGCCAGAGTGATTTCATGCTTGGTTTCTCTCACAGCAGTTGATCACTGTGTCTGCTGTCCTGCTCCTCGCCAGCAGGGGGCACTCCGGCCCCAGATTTACACTCCTGCTTGGACTAAATGACGATAACAGGAGGGGAAGCTGTTTATGTGTGCGTAGATATGAATTACAGAGAGAGCAAAACAAAGAGAGGGAAAAGGAAAAGACAGAAATGGGTTTAAAACAAAGCTGTTTGCAGATTTAGAGCATTGAGGAAAGTAGAAAGCTCAGAAGTTTGGTGCTAAGGAGTGCTTTACATGCACAAACCTCCAGAGACCAAGCTATTTTAACAGGACAGCATGCTGTGATGGGAAGTTGTGGAGGAGACGGCACTGATCTGATCCGTTGAGGAAGCTTGGATGGATTAGTCCAATTTTTCAGACTGCTAACCCAACCATCATCCTGCTCCACTCATCAATCTTTCAGAATTCCCCCATATTCGCAACGGCTCGCTCCCTTCACTCAAGCGCTGCTCAGGCTGGTGAATCTGTGCTCCCTCTTCTGTTCACACTGTCAGCCCCAACCCAGACATTAAAGATAAATGGGCTCTCGTCCACCAATGGCATCGAGTGGGTTTGAACTTTTGCATTTTCGTTTTTGACTTTTTTTGTGGCCTGACAGGTTTTGGAATTCACGTATTGACCAATCATTATTTGAACTGTTAATGTATGCTAATTGGCAGATGGCATCACAGAAACATGAACAGCCACACAATAGAGAAAAAAAAGGTCTGTTTGATTTCAGAACCCCTCATGCTTTTTGTAAGACACATTTTGGAATATAGAGCTGTCAGCCCAACATATCAAATTCATGTGAGACTTTTGAGCTGTGACATCAGCAAAACCAATAAAAGATAGTCCATTCTGCTTTTTGAATCCATTTTGCTTTGAAAGTCCTTTGGAAATGTTTTTGACATTTAGTTACTGGTTAAACAAATTCTAGAGTATATAAGCTACTTTTAAATAAATGCCAGAGGAAAACGTCAGCCAGCCTGATATGTTGAATTTATGTGAGTGATAATTTTTGGAAATTCAGTTTGGGAATTCCACATTAAATTCACTGGTACACTTTATATGCAGCCTGTATTTATAATATATATATACATATAATATTCTTAAGACATTATAATGAATGCATAAGCCATTATATAAAAAAAAGAGAAAACATTATAATGTGTCATAACATCTCATTTATGATCATAAAACAATGATAATATATTATAATATTTACGTATTTGTGATTATAACTTTAAAGAGTATGATTATTTATAACACACAATGAACATCATATTAAATCTACTTAATTTATAATGGACTATATCATATCTTGAAACTGTTTATTTAAAGATCTGCACAGTACCTTACAACATTTGTGAGTGGTTAGCTGCTGAGTGTTATTTGAATGTTTCCTGTGAGGCTAAAATTGAGGCTAACGTGAGCTAGCTAATACTTTGAAAAAAAAAATGCAATGTTTATTATATAATCCTAAGAGTATTAGTAGACTTATGTAGAGTAGGTAGACTGTTCACATACTTGCAAAGTATCCTATACTTTGTCTGTTAAAAAAGAAAACATTAAAATAAAGTGTTAGCATATATTTAGCAGACACCCGACTTGTCACACCACAGTCTGTCCAGCAGAGGGAAACAGAGTGCACAAGGCCTTCTACAACTTCCTTGTGATTTCCTTCTTCTTCTTTTTTGGATTTATATTGGCGGTTGGCATACCTTGTGATTTCCTGCTGACGTTTGTTTCAGTAATATCACTGTACCTAGCTTATTAGTGTTTGTATATATAGGACTAGCATTTGATTGTGTCTCTGTTCAGTCTTGAAGTTTATTTGGTTTTAGGCAGTACTTGGTAAGTGACTTTCCCTTGTGACTCTGGTTTGGATTATTTTGAGAGACTTCTATTCAAGACAGCGTGCTTGCCTATTTGGGAGCTTTGTTATTGAACAAGCCGCCAAACATTTGGAATTCCAGAGTTGGGAATAAAGGTACAAAAAAGAATGTCTGATTATTTATCTATATTTACGGTAGAACTAATGGGAATATGGCTGGCCCTACAATGAGTAGAAGAATGTAGACCTGATAAGGTTGTAATTTGTTCAGACTCTAGTGCTGTTCTAAAAAGTCTACAGACATTTAAATCACATTCAAGACAAGACTTGGTATATGAGGTACTTGAATATTATAAACAAATTTGTCAGTTGTGGGTGAAGGAAAAATTCACTTGGGTACCAGGACATGTTGGGGTTAAAGGAAATGAAATTGTTGATAAACTGGCAAAACAAGCTAGTAATAAGGAAGGTGTTGAAATACAAATCACAGTAAGTAAAGTGGAAGCTAAATCAATAATTTGGTTAAAAGTTATGGAAAATCAACGGAAATTAATACACAGTTACTGCACTTCCTAAAAGATACTGGTATAGCAAATAGAATATAGAATAAAAATTCAGTAAAGATAATTAAAATAAAGTAGGAAAAGGGACGGGGATGAGGGAAGAAGGAAAGTATTATGGGGTACAGTAATTATCTGTCTAAATCCTGTTCACACTCCAGTACAGAAGGGGGCAGTAATGCACCATTGAAGTTGGATGCCAACCGCCGTTAAACATCAAAAAAAAAAAAAAAAAGAAAAAAGAAAGAAAGAACAAGCCCCCACCATTAAGACATAGTTCAGTTGTACGTGCTTTGGGTTTTCAACAACACACTCTGGGTTCAAGCCCTGGCCTTGACACTAGTAATACTCTCTTGAAGGCTAGTTGGTATTTGTTTGCAGAATTAATTATCAACAGCTGTCTACCGTCAAAATAATATGATAATTTTTAACTGATTTTGAACTGATATGATTTTTAAACTGATATTTAAAAAGCTTGTAGGAAATATGTCATTGTAACGCCCCGGACTGTGTATGTGTTGTCATTTCCCCATGTGCTCTCCATGACCCAGTTTCTGTCTTTCGTTGATTATGTTCAGGTGTATGTCATTAATTCCTTCATTGTTTGGTCTATTTAAGTTCCCCTCATTTCTGTTCAGTTTGTCGGTTCATTGTATATTGATGTTACTTTGTTCGTGTGTGCTACCCTTCTGCCTACCTGCCTGTCTGTAACCTTTGTGGAATTAAATAAGTTGAATTTGAAGAGTTCTGAATCGTTTATCGTTCTTCCAGCACCAGAACCGTGACAGTCATGTTACACATTCATCTCATCTGATGTCTGATCTTATGGCAGTTTTATAAAACAAACATATTATTAGTATTATTAAGTGGTATTTGTCCACTTTAAGTAATATGGTAAGATATATATATATATATATATATATTATAACTATGAGAAATATAATCCATTATAACTTAAGTGGATGAATTGTGTTCATTGTGTTATAAAGTATTATACTCTTAAAAGCTATAACCAGAAATAGGTAAATGTGAAGTGCTCTTTTCCAAAACGTGATAAATCCATTTTAAAAGTTTTCAGGAAAATTACATTTTTTATCAAGACCCATACATTGTTAATATGCAATTTATCCTTAAAATGGTCTTTTGGCTCAGTCTGAACATGTTAAACAATGATTGTTAAATGAAACAACAATACTTATAATTTCAAAGTTTTGATTTTGTAAAATTTGCCATTTATCATGCTTTGGAAAAGAGCTCTTTATATTATAACGGATTAAAACAATACTTATAAATCTTCATGAGATGATACAACATATTATAAAGTTATTTATAATGCATGATGCATTCATTATAATCCCTTTAGAATACCCTTATAATGTATATAAACACAGGTTTCATAAAAAGTGTTACCACCTTTCCTTGAAATTCAGTTAAGCATGTTTTTCTTTGTTAATCAGTCAATAAATATCTTGTGAAGTGAAAGCTATGTGTTTGTAAGAAACTAATCCACCATACCCCATTATTCTCTAACAGCACTGACATTTGTTTAGAACTGTTCTGGACCGTTTTGGTTTGTAAATAGCTACAGATTCACGTGACTTTCTGTTTTATTAAACAAGAAAACGATACTTTGAGAACTAATGTTTGGCTGAAGCAATGGTTTGAAGTAAAAATGATTAGTCTTTAATAATAGATTTGTTTAGAAACTTGTGAATGTTTTTTTTTTTTTCATTCACCCTCACTCTCATTCTCATTCTGACAACACCCATTCACTGCAGATCATTAATTGGTGAGCAAGTGATGTAATGTTGCGATGCTACAATGAAAAAAATATACTCTACATTAGATGGCCTGATGAATAAAATTGCAAGTACAATCTAAAATGTGGTACTCCAGGTACTGTAGGAAAGCAGTTTCTGCCAATTGTTTTTTAATAATGATAATAATTATTTATTAAATAATTATCATTCACTAAATAAAAATCTGAAACAAAATAATAAATATTTTAAAATAAAATATTAACTTCAAAATAAAATAATTTTTTATAAAAAAACACATTTTAAGAAAATAATTTTAAATATTAAATCACTTTAAATATCATAATCATGAGCTGTAAGAATACAGTGGCAAGCCTCGCACTAAAGCACTAAGTGCATATATTTTGCGATTTTAATAATGACAAAATAGATTTTTTTTTATTGTGATGAACCTTGCATCCCTAAAACTTGTTCTGCCTCTGAAATGACTCCTTTTGGCTTCTTTCTAAAATATAATCATCAATTTCATAATCCAGTCAATTCCTGACAGATAAAATCCATTCCACCTCAACTTTTGTTTTCCTCCTTTTTAACTCAGTTTGGCTCAGATGGATTAAAAATAGACATAAAAGGGGACATACATTAAAAGTATAGAGCCATAAATGGAATGTGGATGGCATTATTTAGTCGTATTACTGTCTAGGAGAAACATATTAAAGACGTTTTTCTTTTCTGTGCTTGCTGTTTTTACTGAGATGTAATGTCTTGTGAATGTCTCTTACTTATTGCTAATAAATCTTCATCTTAGCATTCAAATCTGAAAAAAAAGCCCAAAATTTGTACCCATTCCAGATATTAAAGTGATTTTGTCACCAGAAACGGAGCAAATCAATTTTTCCTTGGCACGCTGCTATCTCTTCCTCTGAATGCAATCCTCGGTCTGTGTTCGTTGGTGGGTGATTAACCCCAACATCATGATTCTAAATTTAGATGCTCCAGATTTTCCTTTTTTTTTTAACTGCAAAGAGTTCTGTTCTTACAGAAATAACATCAAGGACAAAGGACAAAGCACAGTGAGTTTCACTGACAGCTCCTGCTGTGTACCAGATGCTTTACAGCCCGTGACCAGCTTCATTCTTACGCCTTCATTCTTAGTGTTTCAAAGACATATTCCCTGGAAGTACTATCTGTTTGTTTTCTTTGTGACTTGATATTCAACAGTCTCTGACATGCATTATTTGCACGCACACACAGCCGTACATTAGTAAGGGCAGTGGCGCTCTGTGGAGCCGCAACATAAGTGAGGTGGTGTTTTATTGCCTGCCTCCCGGAGCAGTCAGCCTCATAACTCCTCATAAGTAGAGAGCTTAGCTGAGGTGAGCGGATAGAAATGCATACTGTCCTGCCAGTGTCGATAACTGTGTTTACATTCGTCTGGAGCCAATGACGTTTGTTTAATTTGGAAATGACTGACAGTTAATCTCTCCGCATGTCCCTGTTAATATTCCTGGAATATCACCCACCTAATTAACAAACTGCTATGCTAGATGGCGTTGTATGAGTTGTAATTAGCCAAACATAGTGGAAATGATTAGCTATTAGAAGTTGCCAAGCTGATAAAGCAAAGATGATTTAGGATTAAATTGTTGTGAGCTTGAATAAACATGGAAACAGGCTTGTTACCTGGTTTGCTTCATGGGGTAAAAAGGATTAGAACAGACTGCAGTCTTGGCAAGTCACACTAAAGTGCTGAAATACTACTGTACCGTATTTATTAAGACACAACTAGATTTAAGCATTTTATGTGTGGATGTAAAATAAATGGGAAACACCTGATTTCTTCAATATTATACTAAAATTAAAGGGGTCATATTTACCATACGTGTCATTTTTCCCTGGATGCGTCCTGGCCAAAAATTTTCTATGTTACCTAAAATATTTAGGTTTTGGCTTTGTTTGCCTGTGCAGACCGATCTGTGCATGGCACATGCAATATAGAAATCCATGCCAGGACACACCCTGGAAAAATGGCATGTATGGTTGACCCTAGTTATGCAATGCTATTTTAAATATCATTATTTTGTGTATTTGGTGTAATAGATGTGGCGAGGCAGCTGCCTACCCTTGGCTCCTGACATGAGTGGGTGTGCAAGAGAGGAGGGGTGCCAGAATGAGCTGGTCTATGGGCACAGCTGCAAAGAGTGTGTGATTGGGCACAGCTGAGATGAATGAAGCCTCATCACTGGATGCGTTGAGAGCCGCCGGACCCGTGAGCCGCTGGAGGAGAACCGCACACCCATCGGGCCAGGATGCCGGGCCGTTGAGTCCCCTTGAGCGTGCTTGAGGGCCAAGCAGGAGGAAGCCCCTAAGGAAGCCATCGCCTCTCGTGCCCCGAACCTAAGAGGGGAGCCTGTGCAGGTTTTGCCCTGGATTATTATTATTTTGTTCAATAAAAGCCTCTCAGAGGCCTGACACCACTCCCACTATGTCTGTCATTAGCTCCTCCCATCACACATAATGTTGACATGGTTTAATTAAAAAAAAAAAAAAAACATTCTTTTTCAAATACTGTATTATTGTAGCTCCTCTTAGCCTCATCTTTCTCAAACACATAGTTTTCTACAAAGACTTTTGTGGGAGACTTTGAGCTTTGTAGCTCTGCAGATCGATTTTCTTTCTAAAGGAAAAATAGTAATTGCATCATATGACCTCTTTAAATTGTATTGTATGCTAGGATTTGAGAAGCTTGGGATGTTCTGAAAGGAAAGTTAATGAGAACTATATCAGGGTCCCCACCGCTGATCTATAGTAGAGAACTGTATATTTTATAAATGTACAGTCCACATCAATGCACAATGTTCTTATGATAAGAACAAGCTGCAGTTTTACATATTCAGTTATATAGTTCCCCTGTGTCATTATAGTGAGGGCGGAAACTATGGCAATGCAGCACTGTCAGTGAGCAGCCATGGATTCAGCTGTGGATTTTGCATATATACATTAAATGGCACATATTATGCACAGTATCTGAGCCTATATAAAACTTGTCATTTTCACAGTATGCATTAGTTTTTGAAAAACCCATATTATTATTACTGTATTGCCTTTAATTTGGATGCAATGTTCATCTTCATTACTAAGGAAAAGGTTTCAAAAACCATCTTTATGAATTTTCAATGGTATTATAATGAAAAATACATTCTTTGAACATATTGCTGTAATAAACTCATTTTATTTGTCCACTTTGAGGAGTGCTCTATTGGATACTTTATTTGGATTCTAAGAAACCCAATGGAGCACACCGGGAAGTTAAAGAACTTCTCATTTTTATATTTGTATGGGGCCACTTCCATTTCCTATCTTAATTCATTTGCCGTTGGGCAGAGTATCTGTGGCCACTTCAGTGTGTGCGCCTCGGACTCATTGTGTTGAGAGCCCAAACACATTCATTTCCCCCAATCAATGTGGCTGCTGTATTGCAGGCAGCTCCTCCAGGAAGCTCATTTCCTTTTGCCTGAGATCTCTTCCCCCATCCGATGAAAAAAGACCTTATATGAAATGACAGAATCTGGGTGCCATGACAACAGGCAGCATCAAAATCCAATTAAATGAAACTTCCTCCCACTTCAACAGAGCATTGAAGAACTTCCTCTACCCCTGCACTTCCTTAACTTCAAAAGAATTTTGGTACACTTAAGTCATTCATTCTGACACTTACACGCTGCCTCATAATATCGTGCTTATGTTTCCAAATGCATTACAAAATTAGATGTTACTTGAAGATCTGTGGATTATGAGCCACTGATATGTGTCTCTGGTCATGTCCTGACTCTGCATTTCCACACAAAACACACTTACTATTGAGTGTAATTGTAACATCCTGTGTCTGTCTAGTCTTGTTCTCCCCCTCTGTCTGTGTCCTTTTGGTTTTGCCCTCATTAGTTTCAATCATATCACCTGTTTAGTACACCTGTTCTCATTTAATTCATTAGATCATGCCTTTATATTCCTCTGTCTTTCTGTTTGCATTCATGTCTCATTAAAGTTCGTTTTGGTCCGTATCTGTTACCTTTGTAGTCGCTGCCCCATCAGCTCTAGCCTTGTATCTGGTCCTGGATTTATTAAAGTGTTTTGCATTCTGGAATTCCTGTCTCCTATGCTCTCTGTCTGCTGAGAGGCGTGACATGCTGCAACGCAACATGACGGACGACAAACGTGACAGTAATGCAGGGACGAAGAAGCTGGGAAACAAAGAATATAAATGCAGTGCATTTAATGGAAGAAATAAAAAAGAACAGAAAAAAAAAACACACACTGAACAAGTGACTCAAGGGATGACAAGGGTTAACAAGGTAATGAGAAGTAAAATACAAAGAGAGAGGTGAGCTGAAAAAAGCAAAAATTGAGAAAATTCCAAGGAAACAGGAAATGAACAGGAACTGGGAAAATTGGGAACGGCATTGTGATTTGATCCATATATACAGTATAATGTAATAATTATTGTCACATAATTATTATGTCATAGCTGCATACATAAAATACACAGACAAAAAAAAAAGAAAAAATACAAAGGTTTGGATAAAATTGTCTTGTTTTTTACTTTTTGGTGTGTAAACTATTCTTTTAAGTTTCTGCTGTTTAGTTGACAGTTTTGCTTCCCCCTTTTTATAATATACTATAATTTATAATATAACATAAACATAGCCAAACCAGCCAAACAAACAATGTGATCTTTCACAATCTGTGACATAGAAGAAGACACAATAAAATAAATAAATAAATAAATAAAATACATAAAAACAGGTGCATCAGTGTTTAATATGCTTCATTCACATTTATTCAGAAACATGATTCATGAACATGATTTTAAAAATCATCAATTGGCAGGCTCTGCTTTCTCAATGCTAGACAAAAAGGACAAAATAAGAAAAAATAAATGCCTCTGCACATTTAATTAAAGTCTTTTAATTAAAGTTTTTTTTTTATAATTGCAATATATTTTATATTTTAACACTTTAATTAACTATTCAGATGAAAAGTTAATTTAAAATGTAGCAGAATGTGAATGTAGCAGAATGTGAATTTCATGAACACAATATGTTTTCCTTTTGTTTTTATGACAGCAGCACTTGAGCTGGCATGAACAAAACCTGATGATCCATGTTAACCCAGCATGATCTGAGACCGTTCCAGTGAGCATCATGTGCTTCAGCGGAGGCAAGAACATTTGACCTTTTGTTCAGAGGAACATTTTTTGCTTTAATTTTGTTAGGAGGAAAGAACAGATTTGATTACACTGGTTTATGAAACCGTATTTTTCCTCCTTATATGCCATAGTCTTCCTTTTTTTATCTTTCAAAATCCTAAAAATTTTATGTAAATTAATGAAAAAAAAAAATCTTAGATTTGATGTGGGCTCAGAATTTTGGACCCAATGATAATAGACTGCTCTCTGTACTGTATATCTTTGTGCAAAGTGGGTATGTTCATATATTTACTGATGGTCATTTTACAATTCACAAATGTCATTGTGGCGAAATGTCATGAATGTAGCACTGCTAAACCATATTTTTATTTCACTTCAAACATGGTGAAGAAAGATCCATAATTTTCAATATCAAGCAGCCGTCCATTTATATGGGTCAATGCCAGG
The DNA here is from genome assembly GCA_032357445.1 of Enteromius radiatus. NCBI lineage: Eukaryota > Metazoa > Chordata > Actinopteri > Cypriniformes > Cyprinidae > Enteromius > Enteromius radiatus. Next base: position 1,814,971 of record JAUCMS010000028.1, on the reverse strand, counting down.
GTCCTGCTGGCTGTCACAGATCTACAGCAGAGAGAGGGAAACACGCTTCCCAACCTTCAGAGAGAACGCACACGCTGGGCCTAAGGAGGCTGTTCTTGCTGTGCGGACAGGGCCAGTGCTTCCTGCTGACTGAACGTGACACCAAGCAGCACATTAACACCTCAGCACAGATTTGGCAGGCCGTGGACACGGCACAAGACTCCAGAGAGCAGCGCTGAGATGTGCAACACTCATCACAACTGGGAAATGAAAATCTCTGTTTATTCAGTCAATATCAGTGTAGGAAAGTAATGCTTCCTTGTAATTAAAATAAATATTTAGTTTAGATTTTCATAATTCCAAATATACAGTTTTATTTACATTTCTATTATAATCTCAGAGGATGTATGGAATGATATCCCGGACTTTTTTCAAAAGGAATTGCAAATTGCATTTGCAATTGCATTTTCCATATGTGGACGCATAAACTGTGACATAATTCAAATGCAA
>JAUCMS010000028.1:1763920-1774314 GCA_032357445.1 Enteromius radiatus | reverse complement strand
AATAATGCACACTCCGCTTCGCGTCGTGGCCGCATCACTACCTCGGGTGTGCATTATTTTTCTAATAATTCAACGGCCCGTCATCAATTATTCCTTACATAATATCTTGCATAGAGTGGATTTATGTCAATCTGTTGCACTGCACAACACTATAATTGATGAGCTGAACAAACAGTACTCATGTAATATAATGCTTTTGCTTCTTTTGGAAATGTTTTTGTTGGTAGAGACAAAAAATATAGAACATATTAACCCAATATAGAATATATTAACACAACAACTGTTTTTTGTTTTCTCTGAAATGCAAGTTACGCAATATGAACTTTGTTAGAGCTTAACTAATAGCACATATTTAACCAGTGTTACAAGGGCACTATTGCTTACATGTATATATATTTACATATACTGTATATATATATATATATATATATATGTGTGTGTGTGTATGTGTGTGTGATTACATATATATATATCACACACAAGCGAAAGTTAAACACAAGTTACACTTAAAATACAGCTGAAGATAGAAGACACACATAGCACAGATGTCTCAGCCCCTATGAATGAGTGAAGCTGTAGAAACACTGTTTCTAGGACAGGAGGAGCACTAATCCTATCCAGACCATGCCTTGAGAAACAAGTACTCAGTGCAAAATTACTACTGAACGGATTAAGACAAATGAAAGAAATGAGAATGAGACGTGAGCAAAAACTTTTGAAAAATGGTCAGGAAATAGTTCTGTATCCAATAATGCCAATAAAACTTCCAATAGAAGGTTTTGTCCAGGATGCTAAGGTCTTGAAAGCAAAGTAGTTTCGGCACCTATGAACCTTACAGATAATATATAACTTTGTGTTCATCAGAAAGATTGTGCACATTAATAAGAGTGCATATGCCAGTGCTGCAATAGAAATCACACAATGTTATATATAAATCTGACCAGTCACACAAGCACCAATTGAGTCACTTTCCTCAGATGATTTGGTTTTGCATTAAATGATGTACTATCAGGATATCATTGATCAATGCGTTCATTAGAACGGTCAAGTTCAGTTGTTGTTTTTCTTCATGCAAATATATAAGGACACAAAGTGCTTAAAAATAATAATAAAAAAAAAAGTTATATGAATTCTTCCATAGATTTTAAGTAAGATTCATGGGATTATTATTATTTATTATTATTACAATAAATTTAGTTATCAGTTCAACCAACTGTGTAGTCTATGACATTGTTCTACAATTGTAATAGTGGGATACTGTTTAGTATATACTAAGAGGGTTTTGACCTTTTGGGGTGTTTAAGCCAAAATTCTGACATTTGATGTATTTAAAACCATCACGTATTATGGTAGGTTCATTTTTAAGAGATAGCTGTGTATCAAACAAAAAACAAACCAGAAAAAAAAGCTTCAATAAAGGGTATTGTGTCTCTCATACAGACAAACAAATAAATACAGTATATTATAAAATTAGTGTTCTGTTTTCTGGTCTTTCTGACAATACTGTATAAAGAAAGACTGCTTCTTAAGTCTAACATTTACTCTAGTTAAAGATGTTTTAAATCTTTTTGCACAGTCATTTTTCAGGTATTTCAAACCTCTTTTCTTGGTCCTAAATACACTATTATGGCTACACGCCACATAATGACCAAATATATGATATAGCTACCTTTTAATTTGAAGAAATCCACATAGCCTACCTTGTGTGACAGCCGTTATCGTTGCCAATAATAACTGCAAAATCCGCCATAAGTGATAATAGACGCTCATTTTGGCCACAGGGATTGTCTTTGATATGTCCCATTAACGTTTTTGACGTTAAAGAACCCTAAACAGGAGAGACTAAGCAGCGCATTTGGTCCGTCGTCATCATGATGATGTTTTACCTGTGGAGTCTTCACCTGTGCACGCGCTCCTCTGTGTAGATCTGCGCGCGTCTCAATTATTCATTTCAACTAGAAAAGCGGCAAGTGAGCCAAAACTACATGTTAAGAAAAGCACAGCCTCAACTGCATAAACTTAGCGAGATGTAGAACAAATTTTGTTGATCTTTCCTAAATTTACGCAAATCTTTCCATTATAATCCAACCAAAGAAAGGCAGCATAACAGATTCAATTTTTCTGACTTTTCATGTAGAAAGTGTCCTGGCAGTGTGAAACTCCACAATCCTGTGTCCACCCGTCACCCATCTCGAGCTCTGGATCCTCAGTTGTTCGGAGCACGAGCGACAGGATTTACAGTGAATTAAACACGAGACAGGCGGTGAGAGTCATGCGATTAACTGCTCAACGCAGTGCATAGGTTTATACTACCAAAAAGAGATTAAATATTCTTATGTTATTCATATCTTACATTGCAAATTTGTAGTATAACTGTTCAATCGTGTAGGTAAAAAACACCAGAAAGTTTAATTTAAATCACTAAATATGTCATATCAAGTGAGTTGTGGAATGATTGTGACCTCTCGTGGTCATGTTTGAAACTACATATTTGCGCTGCTTTCTTTTATCAGTAGTCAAGTGTTTTACTCAGTTTCAGTTCATATTTCTTTTGTTTACGTAGGCCTATATTAAAGAAACTGCTTGTTTTATTACTTTGTTAACATAAACTTAATTCACCATAATTCATGATTCCAAATTCAATGTTCTTAATTAAAAATATTTCTAAAGAAGAAAAACATGTTATTTCAATCTATATCTTGATTGTAGCTCTTTGTAGTTTAGCTTAGATGTCCCACCTGTGTGTTCCTCCCAAAATTCAACATAAATGAAATCTACACCACTGAACTGTATTACAGAAAATCAGAAAGCATTTTATTTACTACAGAATAAGGCAGTTGTTTAGTTTCTTATTGTTTTTTTATGTGTGGCACTTTTAAAGTATATGTGGATTACTGTAATACAGCTCAATACATTTTGAATGACTTTATTAACTTGTTTTTTAAAAAATAATAAAAATGTCCAGAGGGTCTTGCAACAAAGTTTGAAAAAAAAATCTTTAATTCTTTTTTACATATTTAATTCTTTACAGTAAATCCAATTACCATTCTGTAAATATTTAGCAGCACTCATGTGATGAAGCAAAAATAGCCACAGTGTAATTGTGTTTGCTTCATTAGGTTACATAAATAATGAAGCAAATTCTCATTAACACTGGAAATACTGTATATGGTCAATACAATTCAGATAAAAATGATATCACTAGTCATAGAATTCCAAAAGATCATCAAAACTGGTAATAAGAAACACATTAAGCAATGAAGCAGGTGAGATGAATGTAGAATGGAAGTTTTATGTGACCCATAAGTAAGAGTTTATTTTCAATAGCACAAAAACAGGATTTTGCTAACTTTTTGGTGTCAGTGATTAGTTTAGTGCTTTAAAAAAGATTATTCTTTATTTTGTACGTGAATACCATGTGTATCTGTGTTTTCACCCCCTGCATGTCTGAACTGCATTGTCAATTTTCATGTTATTGCAAATAAACTCTGCTCTTAAATCCAGTAATAATCTCACGACCAACCAACCTCACATAGAAATGTTAATGCAAAGCATTATTAACAGTAATACCAGTAATTTTCACTAAGTGCCCAGGATCATGTAACTGAATTTAGCTATACACATTTTCAACACATCACTTTTTTCCAGCTGATGAGCGATAGAAACATTGACAACCAATCAGAATCAATCCTGCTATCATGCGCTTGAGAGTATAATAAACAGACGCTGGTGTGGACGCAAATATAGCCTAGTTATCGTCAGTGTTGTGCAAGTTCACACTTTTAGTTAAAAGTTCAGTTCACGCATGCTCAAAGTGAACTGTTCACATTCATAGCTCACAATTTTAATTTTCGAACTAGTTCAAAGTTCAGTTCTTTTTATTTTTACAGTTTTTTTTTATTGGTTTGGCGCAGTTTTCACAAGCAATTGGTACATTTTCAAAACTCTTAGTACTAATATCACAACAGATCATCGAAAGTGCACTTTTTTCAAACATTTCAGCCTATTTTCAATTGTGTTAGTACAATTCTCATAATCACAAAATATCCTTTTCACTACACAAAATAAGTGTTTCATCTAAATAAATGTTTCGTTCACAGTAACTGCCTTTCATAAAGTTATCACTATCAAATTTTTGATTTGCATCCCTTATCATTCAGTTTAATACATTTGTCTGTCATTTAATTCAACTGATCTTAATGTTTAATCAATTAATCATTCATTATGTCCATGGATTTTCAACTTGACTGACTGTTGTCTGGTCATTTGTAAGTTACAAATTGCTGCAAGTGCTTTCAATCAAGACATACTAATTACTAATTGTTTCCCCTGATGATCACAGTTAGTTACCATATAAGTAGAAGTGTGTTTGAGACTTTGCACTGTTCAAACATGGAGCAGGATAGACTTGTAGGGAGAGGAAACCTTCATCGAAGAGGTGGTGGTGCTCCTCGACAGAGAGGCGGGTGTCAGACGGCCGAGAAATGCCCTGGCTAAGAGGCAATAAGAAAAAAAACACCCAAGAATATATTATGGCGAATTCTAAAGTCAAATCGGTAGCCGACTACGCCACCTGGTTTTCAAGGAGACCAGGACTCAATGTAATTACCAAGTGAATTCTTAAAAAAAAACTCAAACTAACACTGAGGGCGAGACATTTATGGAGACTCGAGGCAGATCACAATTAAACAGCAGTTTATTAATATAAAAACATAAATAGTTAAACCAGCAAGAGAGGAAAGTTCATAGATTGATCTGATCCAGAGGCAGTGTCCATCACAAGCCAGTGTATAAAAATTGTCCCAGTCCAAATGAATCTTGTCACCACCGAGGCACCATCAACGCACGGCCCCCACTAAAAAGACAAACACACTACCAGTATCATTGGCTCACTGCACACATACTATAAACACGTAGTGCCACATCACACAACACCACAAATTCGTGTCACAGTACACTAGACCAATAAATATATAAAAGAAATATGGGGTATCGTGAGCTAAAAGTTGGCTCACTGGCACAATCTCAGTCTGGGGTAAATGTTGTAACAATCGGTCTTTATCAAGGTTCTTAATTAAAACAATATCTGGCTCACTGGCACAATCTCAGTCTGGGATAAATGTTGTAACGTCAATCTTTATCAAGGTTCTCGATTAAGAAAATATCTTCTGGAATACTCACAAAGTGACTGGGCAGCCCAATCGCTACCCAGTCCCAGTTAAATCCCGCGTTGTACAGAAAGGCACCAGCTCCCTGTCTTAATTCGCTTCACCACCGCTCGACTCGCCACTCTCGACGGATCCTCTGCCACTCACCGCCGCTCACCTGCTGCCCGTGCCGTCACCACGCATGCTCCACTCTCCGATGCGTTTGTAAATTGGGAAGGTTCACCACAGCAACGGTCCCAGTTTCTAACTTATCAGTCGTCTCGGAATAATGTGAGTTTCTCAATTTCTCTTGCACTCCAACTCTCGAAACTGTAGCACGCCGGCGCCTGCGCACTACTGTCCACACACACTTCCGCAGCGCTGCTCTCCTCAGTTCTCTTCCTGCTCGCTCTTAAAGGGAAAACAGTCTCCGCCCCATCATGAACAGCATATCATGCAATTATGATTAATTAATTAACAACTTCATAAAACAATATAAACAAACATTTAAATTTGATATATAAATAAAATATATATAAAACCATTTCCACATTTCCACAATCTCATCCCCTAACACACACACATATATTTGATCTTAACTTTCAGGTTTAGCAATGAACTACTTTTCTAGCCTGTGTTAAGTGTAAAGCCACATGTTAGCCCCTGTCGCTGTATGTGTCTTCCATTACATGGAATCGCAAAGGTTAGCTTAACTGCTACACAAACCAGCTGCACAATATTCAAATTCATACAGAAGCTACTTCCATATTCTGTGACATTCAAACACGTCATAACATCCGAAGATAACCCAGGCTTTACCTAATCCTGCAAAATGAGGTTAGAACATCCCCAGAGTGATGTTTGGAGGTGCATAGATAAATGACTCACAGGACATGTCGACTCAGCCTCTTTTGTCCACCTCTTCACAGTCCTGGTGTTCACAGTACAGTACAGAGGATCATGGCTTTTCTCTCTGAGGATGGCAGCAAGTTGTCATCTGTCACAAATGATATGCTTTCTGGATGCTGATCTGAATATAAGAGGACTAAAATGTTGTCATCTCTATCTGTACGGCCTACCAATTGCTTTGCCTGCACAGAGAGAGACATTCACCGGCTCAACAAAAGGATAAAACCAGCAGGTTGCATGGATAGAGTCCCAAAGAAAGTAGCCTTACAACTGAGGTACAAACCTGCTCTTTAAGAGGGCTATGTCTTTGGATTTTATCATCTACAGTTCACAAAAACAGCACATCAACCTGCTTTATTTTCTTTCTTGCTACTTCCACTTACTTGCCCTTCCGTTTGCACACATAATGTGAAATCCATCCAGAGCAACTGGAGCTCAGCCAGGATTCTAGAAAGCACTTTAGGCTACAGTTCCCATGACTCCTGGTTGGTGCTGACAGCTCGTACATTTTATTAGCCTGGTACCTTACATTACCCATAATAATAGAAAGCCGGTGAAGTCCTTTACTTTCGATCCAGAATGAGGTGCCAGCTCTCCTTCCCCACCCTTTAGCTTGTGTGCCAAAAAACAGAGATGCAGGTCCAGCAATTGTTGCTCTGGATGGTATGACGCAGATCTCTCTTCATTATTATTGCATGGTTTATGCTATAGAAAGAAGTCCAAATGTCAGGAAGACTACATTTAAGTTTCATAAACGATATGTACTATATAGCAAACCTCAACTGAGATTTGAGACACATGAAATGTTCCAGAAAATCAAGTATTTCTCACAGAAAGGAACTGCATTAACACATGTTTTGCTATGCATGTGTTTATTCCCTTTGTGTGTATTGGAAGAAAACAAAAAATTTACATAATGTCACACAAAACTCCAAAAATGGGCTGGACAAAATTATTGGCACCCTTTCAAAACTGCGGATAAATAAGATGCTGCATTAAACTCACCTGGGGCAAGTAACAGGTGTGGGCAATATAAAAATCACACCTAAAAGAAGATAAAAAGGAGAGAAGTGCACTTAGTCTCTACATTGTGTTTCTTTGTGTGCTATACTAAGCATGGACAACAGAAAATGGAGAAGAAAAATCTGAGAAATTAACAAAAGGTTGCAATGCAGTCCGGATAGTGGATAAGCAGCCCCAAACAAGTTACAAAGAAATTCAAGCTGTCCTGCAGACTCAGGGAGCATCAGTGCCAGCGCAAACTATCTGTCGACATTTAAATGAAATGGAACACTATGGCAGGAGACCCAGGAGGACTTTACTGCTGACACAGAGAGATAAAAAAACAGTTTTCCAAAATGTACTTGAGTAAGCCAGAATCCTTCTGTGTGGACAGATGAGACCAAGATAGAGCTTTTTGGTAAAGCACATCATTCTGCAGTTTACCAAAAATGGAATGAGGCCTACAAAGGAAAGAACACAGTACCTACAGTCAAATATGGTGGAGGTTCAAATATGTTTTGGGGTTGTTTCGCTGCCTCTGGCACTGGGTGCCTTGACTGTGTGCAAGGCATCATGAAATCTGAGGATAAACAAAAGGATTATGGGTAGCAGTGTAGGGCCCAGTGTCAGAAAGCTGGGTTTGCGTCCGAGATCTTGGGTCTTCCAGCTGGACAATGACCCCAAACATACTTCAAAAAACACCCAGAAATGGAAAGCAACAAAGCTCTGGGGAGTTCTGAAGTGACCAGCAATGAGTCCACATCTAAATTCCATTGAACACCTGTGGAGAGATCTTAAAATTGCTGTTGGGAAAAGGTGACCTTCCAATATGAGAGACCTGGAGCAGTTTGCAAAGGAAGAGTGGCCCAAAATTCCAAGTGAAAGGTGTAAGAAGCTTATTGATGGTTATAGGAATCAACTGATTTCAGTTATTTTTTTTCCAAAGGGTGTGCACAAGTTATTTTGTCAATAATTTTTTTTAACCCATTTTTGGAGTCTTGTGTGACATTATGTCAACCCCCCCCCTCCCCCAAGTTAGGAAAAACTTGCCAACAATTTTATATACACACACACAACTTTCAAAAATAAAAGCACACATACGTATTAATATAGTTATACATATTGTTATAATCTGCCAAAGGCAACAATTTGGTCCGATGATATTAAAATATAATAAACATCAGCTTTATTTTTTTAGCTGCTTTAAAACAATGTCTTGTTAAAAGACCAAGATATAGCTGGCCCACATTATCTCTAAACCTATATGGCCTATTTATCTGTTAAACACAAGAATTTGCAAAGCCATGCAAAAGTAGAAGCAAAATAATAAGCCTAATTGGTTTCTGTGTCTATAAAAGAGTAAATCACAATGATCAGGTAAGATCATTATTTGACACATTAAGGTTTTCATGTTGTCTTTTCTGATGGGTGTCAATCAGATCAAGGTGTTAGCTGCTCCCCACCACGTGGATTATCTGTGACTGAGCAGCGAGTAAATGCTTTATTAACAAAGCAGCCAAAATGGCCTGTGTGTCCTTCTACAAAAACTATTAACTCTGTCACTGAGCATCCCCTGCCTGTCCCACAACAGATGGGTGGACGTCTGTGATCTGTGTAAGCAATTTTGCGCATGGCTGCCACGTAATTTCTTAGGGTGACATCTCATGCTGGTTTTGGGTCTGTACTTTGACCTTGAAATTCAACAAAATTATGCCTGTCTCTGTGGGTCATTGTAGGCCCTTTACAGGAACAAGAATCAATCAATCATGAAAATCAGATGGAGAGAACATGTCTCATTATATAGCTTAGCAAATGTTAATGACTGTTTCTAGACTAATTTCATTTATCTGATTTCATGAACTCATTTGATTTATATATTTATGTACTTTGCATGGTAGCAGCAATTTGGTGAAAAATTTAAATATTGCTCAGGTCTGAAGTTAAATCAGAAAAAATAACAGACGAAACAGGGGGAGTCAAATTACCAGCCTGATCTATTAATACATAACATTCACGTAAATTTTTACTAATGCTAATACACACCATTTAGACATATTTTAACTTTTAAAACTTACAACTCCCTATATATTTAAAAAAAAAAAAACAACATAAATATTTGGGTATTAATGCATTTTTATTATTTAGTCAATAAGCAAATTTAGATAGTTAGACCTCTTAACCTAGCCCAAAACCTAAACCTACCCATTTTTATCAAATATAAAAGGTTATGAAATGCAATAGACCGAAATATGCAGGGAAATAACTATTTTTGTAACAACATAGCATTTCAAAATATTTTTTATAGTCTTTGATCCCAGTCCTACCTCTAAACCTAAGCATAAATGTACAGCATAAGAAAAACATGACAGACAGATAAATGCAATTACAATCATTTATTTATTGCAAAAAATGTCAAAAGCATTACCAAAAGTAACCTGAATTACGATGTTTGGCTGCCACAGTCCTCTCTGGTGGAATATAGTAGGTTTGTGTAAGATGCAGAGCAGAATTTATGTTGTTTATCGCTGAAAATATTATACAGATTATTTTCCTGAACATCTTTCCATGAACACATGGAGACATGGAGTGATGAATGCAGGCGAGAGCCAATGAGTGTTAGATTATCCTGCAGTAAAACCTGTCATTTGAACCGGCAACATTTAAATTTGTTACGAGAGTCAGGCAAAGGCTTTGCTGTTTATGGTCAGTAGTCACGCTGCTCGGGATAGGGATGAAGATCACCGAATAAAGGTACGGTCACACTGCACTTTTTGCACTTATGTGGCAAAGTTGTGCATGATGTTGTGTTCCAAAGTTCAAAACGAAATCGCATCACATAAAGGCCAGTTTGGCCATGGCGTGACCTTTCTCTCTTCAAGCCGTAACCTTTGAAGGAGGCGCTAATTTTAGCCATGTCACTTCGATACTGTACAACACAACATTACAAGTGTACAAAAATAAGATCAAAAGAGAAGCTGTCTGGTTCACTGTGGAAACGGGAATAGATGGTACATCAGAATCAGAATGATGTTTTTTGCCAGGTAATTTGCACATATGAAGAATTTGTTGACAGAGCTCTGCAGTGCAAAAGAATGACAGTGACAAGACAAGACACCAATAATAAAAAGAATTACGTACAAATATACAAAATAGTGTACAAAGTAGCACAAAAAACACAATAAATAATATAGACATTTAAGTAGGAACAGGTATGAAGTGTTTGTACATGTATGATGATATGTGCAGAAATGACGTTGTTGTTAAGTCAAGTCAAGTCAAGTCAAGTCACTTTTATTTATATAGCGCTTTTAACAATACAGATTGTAGCAAAGCACT
>JAUCMS010000028.1:1707437-1728130 GCA_032357445.1 Enteromius radiatus | reverse complement strand
GTCCTCACATGAGGACATCCTTTTATGCAAAAACTACTTCCTGTACAAAAACAAATTTTAGTTATTATACTTATTAGCTCCTACTTATGCCAAATAGCAAGAACAATTATAAAATGCACACTAGGCAAACTCTGTGGTCTCAGGAGGTTAAGTCCAAACATGATGGAAGAAAATTGAACTGTCATGCATGCATTCATTTGCCCATTAATAGCTGAGTTTGTGTAAGATGTTGCATTACACATTGATGTCACTGAGAATAAATATTGTACCAGAGGTCATCATCTTGCCCTCTAAGCGGTATCTGGCCGTTGTCCTGCCATTTTTATCTGATGCCGTTGAACAGTTTGCTTATATTAGTCCACCAGGATCCAATCAAAATGTAGCAAACTTATGTCCACTATTGTGATCAGAGGAGTGCTCCGCCATAAACTGGACCCCTGGAATGTGCTGTCCACTACAACTGTAAATTTCGATTTGAAATTCAATATTGATTTTAGAACTATTGAAATTCTTCACAGTATGTAACGCAAGTACTTTATAAGTTAATGTAATCAGTAACAATAATCATTTACTTTTTCAGTGATTGTGTAAAGTCATTTAATTACACCAAACACTTATTGCTGGATTACTATGATTACTATGAAACAACTGCCCACAGACCCCTCCATCCCTCAAATATTAAAAGAGGATAGAGAATGAAAAAATACAAAAGGGTGAGATGTGTGTAGATGTATTTTTAGAACCAGGCAGTTAAATTAGGCATATTGGGGGGGTTTGTGAAAGGAGAGGCAGGAGGCAAAATGATGGTGATGATGGCCATCTTCTTCAGAGTCTAGTTTTTTGTTTGACAGCAGAACAAGGGTAAGAAACGGGCTATTTTGTCTGGGTAAGTGCATATCATTTGATGTTGTATGACTGCAGTACAAAGCTTTGTTACTTTCATCTCTACAACTCTTGATTTTAAGTTTAACCATCACCTTACCAGCAAAACTGTGTATTCTGCTGCTTGCCGTTAATAAAAGTGGAAATTGTGATACATTTTTGCATTTTTGTTTTCAGGATTATTTGAAGAAGAGAAAATTTAAAAATAATAGCTTTTTTTTTTGGATTAAAAAAAAAATAAATGTTGTCACAATCAGGAGGTGAGGAAACGTGCGGGATCATTTGCAAAGCTACTTTATTGAAAACACAGAGTGAAACAGACAGGGTCGATGGCCAGCAAACAGTGATATCTGAGGCAGAGACAGAGAGAGTGGTCGTAGAACGTAGCATGAGTCAGTACCAATAACAAACAGAGTCCATAGGGCAAGACAAGGCGAATATCCAGGTGAGAGCAGGGGTCAGCAACGATAAATCCAGATAATACAAAACTCCAGGAAACACAAACTGTAGAATACATGGATGAAAATGAACAGGTTGACAGTGCAATGGACCGTGAGAATTAGACGAAGACTTCCGGGTTATATACAGGTGAAACAGGGTCAATGGGTGGAGCTAGACAATGAGTCGCTATAGTAACAGATGAGCGAGGCAGAGACATGAATGAACACACGTGACATCATAGAAACATGAATGAGTCTCCTGAATGACAACAAAACGAGTTCGTGAGAGTGAGTCCAGTTTTGAAAACAGGGGAAAACACACATAAATACCCTGATGCTGGAGTGCCAGCCAGAGAGCTGGGCTGACACTTCCAGCTGAACATGACAGCTTTTCTGTATATGGGTTTTTATTTTATTTTGTATATTCACACACACACACACACACACACAAGCATATGTGTAGCAATATTCAATTTGCAGTGCAATATTCAAAATGGCAATGTATTTCTTATTTAAATTTACATTTTCCATTAACCCACATGTGCAAAGTTTGGTGCAAAATGAAAATTAAATAATATTATTTATATTTCCCATTTTAAACCGTAATCTTAATATGTAAATTGAATACTAATTCAGATAACTGTTGTAAATGGGAAATAATATTATTTCATTTTCATTTGCACCAAATTTTGCTCATGTGGGTTAATGGAAAATGTAAATTTAAATAAGAAATACATTGCCATTTTGAATATTGCATTGCAAATTGAATATTGCTACACATATGCTTCCATACACACACAATGTTCATTTTTCTGAAAAGTGGGGACATTCCATAGGTGTAATGGTTTTTATTCTGAACAAACTGTATGAGCTATTGCCCTACACCTAACCCTACAACTGTATTTTTAGATTTTCAAAAATCATTCAGTGTGATTTATAAGCATTTTGAAAAATGGGCACATGGGATAATGCCCTGAAAAGTCACCTTCTCCTTGTGATACCTGTCATATCCGTGTCATTATACAAATATATGTCCTCATTTGTCACAAAATGCGTACACACACACACACATTACCCTACATTACATGAGAACAAACCAATGGAAGCCTCTCCAGGTATAATAAACCTCTTAGTTGTTAAACATGACAAAAGCTGTATGTCTGCAGGCTCAGCAAATGCTACAGCCTGTTCTGGTTACAGCTATTTTCATATTAAAAGAGGCTGATACTACAGCAAGTGTTCTCCATTAATTATGCCCAACCTGATTAAATATTTAAAAATAAAAAAGGAAACAAAGACCTGCCTCGTCCTGTAGCAACTGCTTTAGTGCTTCTATTGTGAGGAATGATGCTTGAACCAGAGTAAGCGTCTCCTATCACCTGATTCTAATGCTGCGTGGTGTAGTTCATTGCCCTTGGCTAAATGTAGAGTGTAAAGAGAAACCAGTCCTGAAAGGCTGGGCTGATAAGAGCCATCTCACTCGTTCGCTCTTAGTCAGGGATTCACAGTCTCCCTTGGCCAAGATCTTTCTGTTCAGAGGACTCAAATAAACCACATCATTTATGAAGGTTAGTGCCAAGGGCATGCTTTGTGTTGATTATTTTAACACCCAGTCTTTGACCGCATACTCGCCCCGACTGACCCGCCATGCTATTATCCCAGTGTGACTGAGTTTGCCATGCGATATTTAAAAATGCCTGATGGATGTGTGGAAAAGCATGTTTGCTTTGCGGAGTTAAATGAGCACAGCAGAAAGTAAGAAGTTTTCAGTGTATCGTGAGACTGTAGGTTGGTGCGTTTTCTCTTCAGTTTGACATTCTGCACTGCTTCCATCAGCTCTCTGACCTGGCTGACCCCACCGGAGGCAGTTTCTCAGTTGACGCTAGTTGAGACCGAGAAGCCCTCTAGCACTCCATCATCCAAAAACACTACCATTCATGAATTTGCACAGGTGCTAGCAGTGACGGTGTGCAGTGTCTGCACTTGCTGCTTAGCAGCAGGGGTGGGTGATATACAGTACAAGTTGAAAGAGTAAACCAATAGAAATATGACAACCGGTATAATTTTTAAGGTATCTTGGAAAAAAAATAAATAAATGTGTCAGTGGTTCCAAATCCTGGGGGAGTTCACAGCAGGGTCGCGGGGGCAGTTGTACTTTGAAGTAGGGCTGGGCAATAATATGATAACTGTAATTATTGTAAATATAATGAACCTAAGTAAAAAAAAAACAAAAAAACAATTTATGTAAATATTCAGTAAATAAATAAATATTCAATATAATGTTTGTATGAAAAGCAGAACAAAGCAGCGCTAATCATATGAACCGCACCACGCGGACGGTTTATCAACCGCAGCACGGAGTGAGCCAACTATAGCAGACTGATTATGCGAGCACTAAAAAGCACTACGAGCTCCAGTGTGAAGCGCTTGAATTCAGTGAAGGACACAAATGATTGATATAAACTAGTATCAGTCAATATCAGGCAATTGATATGAACTAGTTTAAATCCAGATAAAACAGTGCTGACAAACAGAAGAAAAACACTGTGTGCAAAGATACGATCAGAAGGGTTTTCAATCTGCAAATCACCGTCATTTACCATGAATTTCCTGTAGTAACATAAACTGCACCATGGTATTGTGGCAGGTATTACATGTATTATAGGAGTAATGAAATGTAATAAAGTGTGTTTGTGATTAGGCAATAGGTTAGCGATTGTGCATTTATAATATACTGGGGTTTTTTTTTTCATTCAAAAATATGCCATCTAGAAAAGATGGATGCATTTTTACCACTGTATTGAGGTATTATGTGTGGTTTTAACTCTGGTTATCATAATGCAATTTGTATGCTACCATGGAAGAACCATGGTTCATTGTGTTACATCTACACCAAGCTCCACCCTCACTTCCACACAGCGATCCTTATCCCCTGAATACTAACCTGCCACACCTGTGCACACTGACTGCAATCACCACCACCACATATAAGCACCTCTCACTCCCTCAGTCAGCGTCCGCGCTCGTTCATCATAAGTGGACTCTCTCTCGGCATTCTGTCTGATATACTTACCCGTTGCTCTTACCTGTTGTCCTCCAGTGTCCTCCTTGAATCTCCTCGTCTTCTCCTGGTCCCCTAGTCTCCTCGTCATCATCTCCTGGATCTGTAACGTGTGGTCGTGAGTGTGTTTGTGCTTCCTCTCAGACTACAGCCCTTATACAAAGAAAAGAGACATTTCAGTTATTCTTTGAAGATTCCTCAGTTGACTGTTATAATTTCTGTTTTGAACATACCTGATTTCTGTTTCTCATCTCATCCTGTAAATAAACCATAATTGTTACATCTTACCTCTGCCTCCGTCCGCTTCATAACACATTGTAATAAAACCCGAGCAGTTTTTTACAGATGTGATTAAGAGAAAAAGGGGGGTTATGGCCCATGAAAAAAAAGGTTGGGAACCACTACCATAGAGGACATTTAGGTTTAATGAATGGCAATCAGGTTGAGTACATTATATTTATATATCCTGTGATTATAAAGTAGGATCTACATACATGCAATATTTCTAGATATTATCTTTGCCATGGAAGAATTATTTCAAAACAAGAAATTTATTTTGGAATTATTCACTAATACATTTATTTTGTTTAATTTATCACATTTTTGTAGATTTTTAATAGATTTTTTAGTGTTTTAATGAAAAATCTATAACATACTTTGGTTAAAATCTCTCAACGGTAAAAATACTTTCTTTACCCTGTCAAAAACAGTTTCATCAAGCTATTCTAAACCATGTTGCTTTAAATGCTAATTAGTTCTGGTGATCCCAACTCTCTTTCTTGCACAAATTCATAAAAAAAAATAAAAAAAATCGTAAGACATATTTGCTGCATCCGAAATCGCTTACTTACCTACTATATAGTACCCGAAAAACAGTATGCGAGGCGAGTAGTATGTCCGAATTCATAGTATTCGAAATTCAGTAGGTGAGAAGTACCCGGATGACCTATTGCTTCCGGGCAAATTCTATAGCAGGCATATATAGTATGTCACATTCGAAAAATGGCAGAAAGTTGAGACGTGGCTCATTTCAAGTTTAAGTTCCTCAGGAAAAAAACAAAACAAAACATTGTTTACTGTGATTAAATTAGACTTGTTTATCTAAATAAATGGATGACTTATTGAAAATTAAAAGTTTTGCGCTGTTGTGACGACACATGGCACATGACAACATCAATATGGCGGATATAGTATGTCCGAATTCCATTCATACTACCCACATTTATACTATATAGAACCTACTTTTTAACGGTTGGGTAGTATGTTCAATTTTAAATGTAGTACCTACTTAAGCAGTATGCGATTTTGGATGCAACACTTGTCTTCTTCTGGTAGACACATAGGCTGACTGATGACAGATCACTCAGGACGGTTCTAAGCCAAGACATTCTTGTCAGCCAATTATCATTAGCCTGTGCAGAACTATGCAATTCTGACAGAAATCTCAGCCTGATTTGATAAAGGGGATTTTAAAATA
This sequence comes from Enteromius radiatus, assembly GCA_032357445.1. Classification (NCBI taxonomy): domain Eukaryota; kingdom Metazoa; phylum Chordata; class Actinopteri; order Cypriniformes; family Cyprinidae; genus Enteromius; species Enteromius radiatus. The sequence continues at coordinate 1,722,270 of JAUCMS010000028.1, read as the reverse complement.
GCGATTAAAAAAATAATGAAAATAAATAAATAAATACACATCCTAAATGACATAAATCTTATATATGTAGGCCTACACATACTTCTAACACTTCTAACACAGTAATTATTGAATAGTTCAAATGAATTTAATAACATCTTTTCATATCTGCTATAAAGCATGAAATAAACATGAATAAATATAAGAAGGTATTTTAATTTAACCACAGAAAGACAAAAACACAAATGAGAGAATTGTGAGATTATTTTCATATCCATTTTGCTGAGAATGTAGCCAGTTATCAATAGCAATAAAGTTTATTCTAATACGGTTTCTGAGGACACCAGCTGCAATACAGTATGTTTTTTTTTTTTTTTTTTTTTTTTTTTTTTTTTCACCACTAGGGTAATCAAACCACCAAGTGGTGCACTTTAAAAACAAACCCAGTGCCTCTACCAGGGCCGTGTGTGTTCCCTTTATCCATCACTCTCTAGAGGGCAAAGGCAGACCCAAAGAGTTAAAGAACTGTATGGAGCCGCTTCATACTTTAAACTTCTCAGCAAGCCTGTCACTCATAACCTTATTATCCCCCAAACAGGCGATTCCCCGAGTGACTCCAGCACAGTTCCCTGACTCTGCGCGGGTTGATGTTATTGCTTCAACAGACGCCTGTGAAGAACTCTCGCCTTGAAGCCAAGGAGGCTGCAAAGGCACAACAAGCGTCGATAGATCACTGTTTCCCCTTCTGCGCGCTAGTTCTAAAACAGCACACTCCTCCAAATGCAAAGAGCGTTTCTCTGAGGTATTTATTTTGATGCCGAATGCATAACGCCATACCAGCCACCCATAAAACATCTTTAAGCAAGCTGTCTCTTCTTTAGAGGCAGAATTCACTCTGTATTTCCTGGAAATGAAAAATAAAGCCCGTCTGTGCGACTGAAAACTCATGATGTAATTCTCTAGCAAGCAGAGTAAGAGAAAGCATAGTATATAACAGGAAGTCCCTGATGCCACATTGAAAAAGGTGGACGTCTTGGAATTATCTGCATTTATGCATTTGGCAGATGTTTTTCATTTTTTTTATTCCAAGGAATTTACAATGCATTCAAGGTATACATTTATCAGTGTGTCTGTGCTCCCTGGGAATTAAACCCACCAACTCGGTCTTGCTGGCACAATGCTTTATAATGGTTGAACATTAGGAACATTAAGCTTTTGTCATTAAAAAAACAAAGAGAGAGAGAGAGAGAGAGAGAGAGAAAAGAAAAATCCATCAGCACTTTCTTGTATAACCTCTCTTTAAAAACATTTTTTTTAAACGTTTTCTTCAAAAAAGAGGCATTTTAAAGGCCGTATTTTAAATCTGCATTGATTTTGCAAGTTTGTTTTGTTTTTCTTTACAAATCTTTGACTTGAGATGCAAAGAACCACAACTATTGCGTGTATTATTTAAAATACCATATTTTCAGTTATACCTTCAGTTAGCCTAAATTAATTGTTAATTTATAAATGAATTAGCATTTCGTCTTAATATACATCAAATTCCGCTTCTGGTTTATTTTTGTTTTGAGGATGTTTGGATATTGTTATTGGGAAACCAATACAAAAACACAAATTAAGAGAATGGTGTTTGGCAGTGAATCAGAACTGATGTTGAGATGTACTTACATCTGTGTTAATTTACACCCCATTGTCTAATATATGTCAAAAAGGTTGTATCCGTGGGGAACATCTTGTTCATCCATTGATTGCCCACTGGTTTGGGATAATGATCATTACCAAGACAAGGCTGACTGGTGCCTGAGCTGGAGGCCATTAGTGTCTCATTTTGGCTTGGAGGTCTGAGCAATGGAAATCTATGAATCCAGTGGACCTCATCTGCCTTAAACCAGGAGCTTGCTGTGTTCCTTTTCTTTATGATTTTTGCATCTCAAAAATGTACGGTATGCATCTTCGCAGGGTAGAAGATTAGTGGAGGAAAAAATGTCATCAAAATATGTCTACAAAATTAAATCAAATCTGCTATGGAAGCAGAGATTGCAGCATTAGATTTAAGGGGTGTTTACATGACACTTTTTTTAATAAAAACTTTTTATGCGTTTTGGCCATTTGTTTGCATGACAATGGCATTATAATAGGAATTTTTGCCAGAGTGCAGAACTTTTGCTATACTGAAGTCATGGAGTGCTTCAATGCTTTTTCTTTTTTTTTTTTTTTTTTTGTATATAATTTATTTCCAGTTTGAACTGTAAATTGTTTTTCATATTAATGAAATAACCATGATGTCTTGCATAAAAAAAACAAAAAAACAAACAAACAACAACAAAAAAGTAACTAATTTATAAATAGTTCTTGTTTTATCTGAGTAGCTTGCAAAACATGATTAGCCATTTTCTCACACATCAAACACTTTTTGTGTATTCTAGTATCTGTAATTAATAATCACTATTAAAATATCAAGATAATTAATCAACAGCAACTATTGACTGTTATATTGCAATTTTGCCTGATAAAGAATTCAAGAATTTAAATGATTTAAGACATTCAGATTATGTAACATAATGTAACACATAAATTTCATTTCAAATTGAGCTTTGCAAAAAAATAAAAAATAAAAAATTAAAAGTTTTTATTGATGTTTTTATTGATGTTGAAAATAAAAGTAGATAAACTGATTAAATGCAAGTATTTGACACACACACACACACACACACACACATATATATATATATATATATATATATATATATGTTCTGTTACTTCATGTCCTTTCAGACCATTTTGTGTTGGGGAAAATACTATTGTTCTTTTGCACAGTACTGTATATATAAATATATACATACATACACATACACACAATTGTCCTTACAAATAAAAATAAAATATATATCATAAGAATAAAACAAAAACATGACATTTCTTTCTCTCTCCCACACACAATTCATCAATAGCCGAGCTCATATCGGTTCTTCATTAGCAGTCATGCTGCAGGATTGCAAACCAAAATTTTGGACACTGCCAGAAGTCCGTCTAAGAAAAAGTTGAGTTACAAAGCCAATTAATTAGCCGTTGATGAGCATGTCAGACTAAGCCACCTAAGACTGCTGATTTTGCCCTCTGACAAAATAAATATGTTGAAACTGTAGCAAAAACTGTGTGTACCTCGGCAGTGGATCCTGTAGCAGCGTGGCAAAGTTACCAGAAGAGGGCTCTACATGTCAGCAAACAGTTCCCTCTCTCTGGATAAACAGATTCTTTTCTTTCCCAGAGGGCACCTTCATCATCACCCTCCTCCTCCTGCACTGGGCAGAACAGATCCAGTATTAACAGGCAGGGCCAAGGGTGCAATGCCTTTGAATATTTCAGTGTACCGCTGGTAGAATGGAGGCCTCGTGACCTGATAGGTGAAATAGAGGCGAGAGGTATGGAATAGATACAGTGAGTGGATGCATAAGTCAAAGAAGAAGAAAAAAAAATAAAAAATGCCGGAAGGTGTGAAAATGCATGAATAGAAGATTCCGGAGCGCACTCTCGTTTGCAGCTTGATTCGTGGTGTAGAATTCAAGAGAACTGGCTGACAGAGCGGTACAAATTCAGCCAAAGTTTCTTCATTTAAGGTGGGTTCATTTGACAAGACATAAATCTGTACTCAGGAACTGTCTGGTAGGTTTATGAGGGGAAAATGTATGCTTATGAAACAACATTGTCTTAATAGTGCTAGCTTGCTAATGTCAGTTAAAATTTTATGAAATTACAGCAAAAAATGAAGGCTGTTGTTGCCAGATATTCATTAAATCATTTTTAATTGGCATCATCATCTGCATATTACTTTTCTGCATATCACAAGCACAAAAACTATACAAACATGCCACGCTTGAAATAAAAGTACAGTACTGATAAATAACTGGTACTGCGAGTGTCAGCTGAGAAGGACTTGCAAGGCATGATTTTCACTCTATTCAGGACCAGTTTCCATGTTTCATAACATGTTTATGTTAATATATGCATTGTAACAGTTGTTTATAACCCAAAATACTATGTTATTTTCACTTTATGTTATTTTGTTTATGTTTAAGTGACTGTGTTTTTTTTTTTAAGTTTTATTTATTTTTTTGTTTTAATAGCAAATACTAGTTTGGGACTGCTGTCAGTATTTGAAATATTCTTAACAGTCAAAAGGTGTTCACAGGTAAACATAGTGGGTAGTGGCTTGATGACCATAAGAATGCATGGGTCCTGAGGCCAAACCAGTTGAGAACCACTGATATAATGCCCATTTTCCACAAGTTGATATTATTCTGTAAAATTTTTCATTTGGTAATGTAAAAAACACCCTTTTTACCCTGCCAAAACTGCTTTTTTTCAGAGCAAACATTATTATTGTGTCATTTTCCTTTAAATGTTAATGTGTCCTGCTGAGCCCACCCCTCTGTTCTGAGAAGCTCTCTGAGGGACTGTTTACTTTAGCCACATTGTAAAACTTGCTAATTAGCACATTCTTAGGAAAGGCGATTTGCAAAAAATTGCAAAAAAAACTTTAGTACTCTAAACATTAGTTCCTCTGTTGGTGAAGCTGGATCACAAATGATTCGGACGAACATAGACACATTTATTTAGGTAGATGGAGGGTGCATTTCCTTCAAAACCAAAGGCAATCTTTTTCAATCGCTCAGATGTAGAGTAAGTGACGATTGCAATGTTCATTATTAACACCTCAATCATTTAGGAGTCATTTCTGTCTAGATCGGTTCCCTTCTGCGAAACAGCTGATGACAACATACTCAGAGCAGGTCTGAGGTAAGACACCAGTACAGTCTGTGCTAAAATGCTACTTTCAATCAAACAATCATGCGAAGGGCCTGGGTCTGTATGACATCATGGTCTCCGTTTGAGAAAGGGTTAAAGATTTTAGTAGATTAAAGAAAGAAACAACAACAACAACACTGGGTGAATGTTTATATAGGGCGGTTGTGTACACATACTGCCAACACACATTTTAGCTCACACAACTTGTAAAAGTGCATATAGCATTAAAATAACAAAAATGGAGGCTGATGTTGCCAGAAATTTTCTTTAAATTTAGTAAAGCTTAAAACCAAAATAATAGTAATAATAAACTGTAAATATTCACTAATTGAAATATAATTGAGAGCAACCTACATGAACGACTTTGTTAAATTAAATTTTAGTGTGTTTTGTTTTTTTTTTTATCCAGGCTTTAAAATATATATATATATATATATATATATATATATATAATTATAGCAAACATAATCTCAAATCAGTTTATTAATTCCATGAATTAAATTTTCTCTGAACATAAAATTATTCATAAACAATTGTACATTTTCAGATGCTATCAGAATCTTTATATTGTAGAGTTAAGGATCTATCTAAATGAACAAAATGTGCTGGAACCTGATTTTACCTGCGAACGCCTTTGAATACTAATGAGATGTGGGTTCTTTGAATGACTGATAAGCTCAGTGCACCTCTCTGTGTAGCCACACAGATGAGACTCCCACACTATTAAAATAAATATAAGCTCTGTTAACCTTGTACTGAAGCGCGTGGAGTCAGGATTTTTTGGCAGTCAGACTCTTTAATGTTTTCTATTGGCCACTTATTACAACAGCAAGTCAGGATTGGATGACATCCTGTCAGCAACACAAGCCGCATTCAGTGAAGGTGAAATGGCCATACTTTTCAAAATGAATATAAAAATCACCTCTTCTGTAGCAGTCATGCTGACAGAAATATGCAGCATGCAGTATGCCTATGTCTGCGCTGAATTTGCAAGTGGATAGAAGTGGATAGAAGCATGCTAGAAAATAAATTATCTTTTTAAAATGTTTACATTTAAATCAGATGTCAATGAAAACAAAACAAAAGTGTGACACAACATTTTAGGTGAGTTTCACACTTTTTATTTTACAGTTAGTCAATACATTGGTTTAAGAGACATAACAATGTAAACAAACAGATTTTCTTTTTATTATTATTATTTTTTTATTATTAGTATTAAGCTGTCCAAACTTGATCCTGGAGGGCAGGTGTCCAGCAGAGTTTAATTTCAAATCTAATCAAACACACCTAAAAGCTAATCAAGCTCTAACTAGGCATGCTAGAAACTTCCATGCAGGTGGTTAAACTCTGCCAGACACCTGCCCTCCGGGACTGAGTTTGGACAGCCCTGATTTATATATTTAAGTATACTTAAATAACACAGTAAATACACACTACCAAAATATTGAGTTAAAAGTCTTTGTTTCTGTTCTACAGAAGAAACAAAGTAACCTACATCTTGGATGCACTGTGGGTAAGCTGACAAACACAACATTTTCATTTTTATGTGAACTATCCCTTTAAGACACTTGGCAGATTATTGCTAAAACAAAATTATTTTAAATATTTCATTAAAATTGTGTCACTGAGCTACTTCATGGTCGTTTTATGATATGCAATGATCCAACATGAAAAACCAGCAACAAATTATTGTGTGGAGTTTCCTTTCATAGTATGAAGAAGCTTGGGGAAAGATTTGCCATTGACCCAAGCATGGCAGAGAGAATTTAAAAGATCAAGAGGTGCAGAGAGGAGGGAGTCTTGCAAGTTAATTGGCCTCCATCTCAGAAACATCCACCGCTGGGTGGCTCGCTTTAAGGACCAAGCTCAAAACCCGAGGCGAAATTCAAAGCTCTCGGATTTAAAGGGAATATATATCCTAAGAGCAGAGTGGGTGGGGGACGGATGAGGGCGTATAGGCATGGATAGTGGGGATCAATAATTCATAAGACCTCTTCTTATTAGGGGTCTCTTGACAGTCTCGCTGGTGCTCACACAGGCATCTCTGCGCTGGATGAGAGGCATCTGGAAGGGCAGTGTACAAAATCCTGTTGACTTCCTCTTTGCATACTTCTCGTTTTTCATTCATGATCACAGAAAATACAAACCCATGATTCATGTATCCTAGCATAACTACAAGCCCTGGTCCAGAGCCCACCGTTTGTAAAGGTCGTTTCTATTAAGTAGGCTACCACACACAGCTTCTGGATTACCATGAGAGCAAGACAACGTGTGCTTTGTAACATGTAGTTTCACATTCTTTTGGTCCAAAGTGAGGGGAGAAAGATGCTTTCTAATAATATGTAATTATGCTGCAGCTCTTTGAATGCTATGTAATTTTCCCTAGGTGATTATTCCAGTCTCTCTTTAAATAGCCCTAAACGTTAGCAAGATGTGTTTGAGGATTTCGTACGATGTCCCAACTGTTTTCTATACAGCCACAGAGCCTTCTGGAGTCAGAGAGTGCACTAATGCTTACTAAAAGGAGGATTTAATTTGTATAAAGTGCAACCACATATCAATGCATGTCGACAGCATATAATTTTGTGCAGAAAAATGCAGAAAAAATATATAGATGTTTAAGCCATAAGGTTTTATACTCAAAATGTTGAACATTGTAATATCAATATCATATTTTATACTAGGGTTAATATTAAACTGAAACCAAAAACCACAGAAAATGTTATTTGTATTAAAATAAACATGAACTTAATTACATAAAATGTTTATTTACCATATTTAGATATTTGTTGATTAATTAATTTCCTCATTTTCATTTCATTTAGCTTATTGTACTAAAACTAAAGAAAAATAATGAATTAAAATTAAGTGCAAAAATAATATCTTGATGTGTTAAAACAACTAAAACAAAACAAATCTATTTAGTACGGATATATATATTGTATAGATAAAACAAATTTCCCCTTCAGTCTAATCACTTCGACGTTAAATATGGGAACTCGCCTGAGAGACTTTTGATCGCATTTTGAACTTTAAGAAAAGGCCAATGAAAATTGGCGTGCACAAATTGCATTCAGGTGCACCTTCTCACTACGTGAGTATAAGAGGGCACGAATGCCATGCTCCTGCAGACTTTTGCTTCAGAGCCTTCGTTGTTCCTGAGCTGAAGATCTCCTTGGCTTTCGTTTTGGAGAGTGGAAGGAGATCGTTTTTCTGGAAGAGTTCCTGCGAGTTCATGCTCTCTCTCCCCTGATTGCGAACGACTGGGACGGCTGAGCAAACCAGCTTTCTTGCACTCCAGCGTCTATCCGGCCGTGCACTTCTGGATGCAGTAGTTTCCTCACCTCTCTGCACGGATATGATCGCTGCCTCGCGCAGAATGTTCTGCTTGAAAAAAAAAAAAAAAAAAAGCCCCATGGACTTCTGCCCTGCTACGTGCCCCGGGCTGAGCATCTCCTCTGATTCACCCCAGAAAGGTGAGATGTCTATTGCAGGATCAGAGGTGAGATGTCTACTGCTTGTCACCGAACTGTCGGCTATGCTCCTCCAAGCCGCCGAGGGGATCGAGTTGGGGGTGCCATGGGCCCCCGTCTGATTCCTCGAGGCTGGAGGATTGGTTTCTGGGGCAGGAACCGCAGTGCTTCCACGCTCCCCCCAGTGCCTTTCTTCCCGGAGGTGCACAAGGGGCTGGCTGGGTCGTGCTCCTCCCCCCTCGCCACCCTCGTTGGCGGGGCAGCCCAGGGCTGTGCGGCGGTCCCCCAGGCTGAGCACGCTGTTGCTGTGCATGCCCGTACAGTGCCGCCACCTGGTTGGATCAGCCCCGTTTGCCCTCCCAGGTGTGTGAGCTCTCGTCCGCTGTCACGGGCCGAGCTTGCCACTGTGGGCACGCTGCCACCACCCCGCACGCCATGGGCAGCACGAGGGTGGTCTTGATCAAGGGTGGCAGGAACCTCGCACCACGACCGACCTCGCCCTCATCAAAAAGGACCGACAAAGGTTGCGCAGACGATGCCTTGGTAAGGTGATGTTCACAGTCGTGGCCCGGGAGCACCACCTAGAGCAAACCTGGTTACAGATGGCAGACGTTGAAGCTCGCTTTCTTGATGCTCTCATCGCCCAAGACGGCCCATTTGGCGAAACTGTTGAGGACTCAGCCCAGGAGTTCTCGGCAGTTCAACAGCAGGCCTAGTCCATAAGTCAAGTACTGTCGCGCAGAGGGTATGCCAAGCTCCCAAGTGCCCACCTCAGCCTGCCGATGGGAAACACACACTTGCTCACAATGGAGAAGAAGACCAGCCGGAGTACACGATGCCAGGCTGGTTACACGACGTCGAGCTGGCTGCAGGGGTGGGGCGCCGCCTGTTCCTCAGGGATCCCTGTGCAGAAGCGCCCCTGAGATGGGCAACCAGGAGGATTGGTGGCTGTTCTTTGGGGGATGACGGCTTCTCAGTCCCCACTCCCAGGGGAGGCCTGGGAGTTTCTGCGCATTCAGCTGTACCCACAGTTCAGAGACACAGAGAGCAGTTTTTTTACACCTCCAGGCCCATTGCCCTAGATCCCCTTCTGACCAAATGTTTCCTCAGGTGCGGATCCGGAGCACTGTGTCACCAGCACAGGAACCAAGGGAGCAGGTAGGGGCTGCCCAGAGCAGCAAGACTTTTCTCCAGGATGTTTATTCTTCTGAGATCAGTCCTTGTTCCCCACCGCGGTCACGGCGGTCAACATGCCCTTGATTCCCCTAGCGACCCGGCTGGGAGCCTGGATAGTGCTTCCTAGCCCCTCGCGGTGGTGGATACGGATGGCATGCCTCGGCTATGCGATTCATGTCACCAGGCACCCACCCAGGTACAGAGGCATTCATTACACCACTGTCCACTTGGACAGAGATGCGGCTGTCCTGCTGCGGGGGTTGCAGTTCTACTGGCGAAGGATGCAATCGAGCCTGTCCCTCCAGCTGAGTTGAGGTCGGGGTCTTACAGCCCCTACTTCATCATGCCCGGTTATGACCCATCCTGGATATTTGAGCTATCGTTCAGAAGTGTTCAACCTAGTACGCATACTAGGAAAGAATGTGTAGTCGGGCCAGGATTGGCTGCAGCCGTTAACATGAAGACCCAGTTGGTGGTAGGGACTGGGTGCTTCGGCACCTAAGCCATCTGGTCCTTCAGGATAGCCGGGGAAAGGGTAAACTCTTCTAAAGGAGAAGGAAGGGATCTCTTTTCTCGGTAGGGAGCTGGACTCGGTCAACATACTGCCTCCTTACTGATGAGCGCGTTCAGGCAGTGCTGAAGTGCTTGTACTCTTTCAGGCACAAGACAGCAGTCCTTCTCAAAGACTTCTCAAAAGAGGCTCCTGGGGCATATGGCAGCCGCAGTCGCAGTAACGCCGCTGAGCTTGCTTCATATGAGACCGCTTCAGCATGACTGAACACCGAGATGGGCATGGCACCGTGGAACTCTCCAGATTGGCGTTTCCTGGAGTGTTGACGCCTGTTCAGCTCGTGGCGGACCCTACGGTCTGGGGTCCCCAGCAGGTGTCCAGGCATGTCAATGTCCACACAGATACCTCCTCCACGGGTTGGGGTGCCGTATGCAACGGGCAAGCAGCCTCGGGTCCCTGGACAGGCGCCCGACTGCTTAGGCATGTCAATTGCCTTGAGTTGTTAGCTGTGTCTCTGGCCCTGCGTCGCTTTCGACCGATGTGGCTCCACAGGCACGTGCTGGTCCATCACTGCAGCCATTGCGTACATCAACCAACAGGCTGTTCTACATTTCCACCACAGGTCACAACTCGCCCACCATCTGCTCCTGTTGAGTCAGATGCGGCTGAAGTTGCTGCGAGCTGTTCACATTCCAGGGACACTCAACCGTGCAGCCGAAACAGGCTCACGGCAGTATCACCCACCCTTGAGAATGGCAACTCCACCCCCAGGTAGTCCAGCTGATCTGGAGCAACTTCAGCGGGGCCAAGATAGACCTCTTTTGCCTCCCCCGAGTCCTCCCATTGCCAGTTGTATTACTCCGTCAATGAGGCGCCCCTCAGCAGGGATTCACTGGCTCACAGCTGGCCTCCGGGGCCCAAGTACGCCTTTTCCCCAGTGAGCCTCCTTGTGCAGAAAACCCTGTGCAAGATCAAGGAGGATGAGGAGCAGGCGCTGGTTGCGCCACAATTGCCTGGTTTGTGACCAAAAAGTGCTGCTTGCAGCAGCCCCTCCTTGGAAATCCCCTTGAGGAGAGACCTCCTCAGGGGATGGGCACGATTTGGCACCCATGACACAATCTCTGGAGCCTACACGCGGTTCCTGGACGGGACATGGCAGACTTCCCAGCTTGTCAGCAGACATGATCAACACCGTCTCTCAGTCTAGGACCCCCTTAACAAGGGAGCCATACACCCAGAGACGGCATCTGTCCGTCGACTGGTGTTCCTCTCGCTACAAGGACCCACAGAGATGCTCGATTGTAGTTGTGCTTTCCTTCCAGCAGGAAAAGTTAGAGCGCAGTCTGTCCCCTTCAACTCTTAAAGTGTATGTTGCTGCCATAGCAGCATACCATGATGCAGTGGAGGGTGAATCGTCAGGTTCTTCAGAGGTGCGCATCGGGTTACTCCCCCGAGACTGCCCTCCATACCCTCTTGGGACCTTGCCGTTGCCCTAACCGGCCTGCGGCAAGCTCATTTGAGCCCCTAGCATCAGTTGAGATAAAATAATCTGTCACTGAAGACAGCACTCCTGATTGGTCTGACCTCCATCAAGAGGGTTGGTAACCTCCAAGCATTCTCCGTCAAGTGCCTAGAGTTCGGCTATGTGCCCAAGGTTCCTACCACATCTGAGATCAGGTAGTGAACCTGCAAGCTCTGTCCCAGGAGGAGGCAGACCCAGCCTTAGAGTTGCTGTGTTCTGTATGCGCATTGCGCCTCTACATTGACCACACTTGGAGCTTCAGACGCTCTTAGCAGCTCTTGTCTGCTATGGATGTCAGCAGAAAGGGAATGCTGTCTCCAAACAAGGGCTGGCCCACTTGGGTATTGGAGCCATCTCCTTGTCCATATTCTTGCCAGGGAGAGCCGTCCCCCTAGGTCTGACAGCTCACTCCACAAGGAGTGTTGCCTCTACCTCGGCGTTGGCGCACAATGCCTTTTGGCAGATATTTGTACAGCTGTGGGCTGGGCGACACCAAACACCTTCACCAGGTTCTACGACCTCCGCGAAGAGGCTGTGCCTTCCTGTGTTTTAATCAGACGAGCAGGTAGCGGGAAGACCAGCAGTGTTGGCTGCTGTGCTTCTCAATGGTTCCCCGATGCCAAGGCGAACCCCTTCCTCCTGCCCCGCAGTCAGACTCAGAACGGAGTCAGTACCGACTGTGCTCCTACTGGACTTCCTTCACCAGTGGGTTGTGGCTTCAAATATCTCCACAGTCAGCCAGAAGGCTGTGTTTCCCTTCACTTATATCCATATCTTATCAATATAGTGCATTCCCTAAAAATTCATTTAAGAAATCTTTCATGTCCCCGCCCCCCCAACCCATGCATCAGCACAAAAATAAATACATTGAAATGGCTGGCATCCCGGCGGGGCCCCTATTTGGCCCCCAGGGCATTGGGAAGGTTACGTGCAGACTCTCCTGCTGATACGCTTGCCTGTCGGCACCGGGGTCTCTGCGTAACGCGCCCTCAGGGTCGTGGCTTTTTCCACGGGTCTGTTCCCATATGTAACGTCAAAGTGATTCAACTGAAGGGGAACATCTGAGGTTACGTAGGTAATCCACGTTCCCTGAAGGAGGGAACGGAGATGTTACATCCCCTTGCCATGACCCTGGGTCGTGCTGACGCTGGCTCGGCTCCTCAGCAAAAACCTGCAGGTGCACGGCATTTGTGCCCTCTTATACTTACGTAGTGATAAGGTGCACCTGAATGCAATGTGTGCACACCAATTTTCATTGGCCTTTTCTTGAAGTTCAAAGGCGATTGGTCTCTCAGGCGAGTTCCCATATGTAACGTCTCCGTTCCCTCCTTCAGGAAACGTGGGTTACCTACGTAACCTCAGATGTTCCTTTATTTTAATAAAGTGCATTGCACTCTGTCTTTAGGAGTTTTTTTAAAGGCCATGTAAAGTCAATTTTAAGAATTGTTTGTAAACCCATAATAAATGTTATAATTGCATTGCTGAAACATTTTACAAAGACTGTGAACTGTGATGTAATATTTAATGTTAATGCACAGACTGATCGCTTTGTGACATCAGTACAGTGAGAGCTATAGAGAGCAGATTCTTTGAATAGTTTTTGCGGTTTATTTAATGTCAAACACTGATCATTTTGTGCAGTGCTGCTTCAAGTTGAACACACATAATTACTAGAATGCATAAGCAGCAGTGGTTCGTCTATTCAATCATGAGTTACTGCCATTACCATTAGATACTACAGCCTACCGTTTGCTATCTAGCTATGCCTTCGTCACCAGCTTGGTGTCCTTATTTAAATCAAGCTGCTTGAAGACAGTTGAGAGAGAAGGCAGAGAGAGAGTGGCCATGGTTTCAGCGTTTTTTTTACTTTTATGTTTTTTTTTTTGTTTTTTTTTTAGCATTCAAATTTTGTTGGGTGGTTAATAACACATTTTTCTGTGGTGTGACAACCTTAGAACACACATTTAATATTGACTTTACACAGACTTTAAATACAGTGTATATCTATAAATATAAAAATGTATTAAATATTACTAAAAATCAACCAATATGAAATGCATGTGTATTTAACTCAATTACTGATCAGTATTTGTTTTGTCACAGGGGTTCCAACCAATAAAATTACACAGAATAGAATGAAACCGTTTTCATGTCCATTCAGGTAAACGTTTTTACTGTTTTAAATGCATGTGCTGGCACTTACCATTTAATTAAACTCATTTATCCTAAGTACAAAAAAATCAATCAAAGACATGTAAAGTTACTCATGCGTTAAAGGCTTTATGTTTTAGGTATGCACTCATGTTGTGCGTTTCACTGTCTGTCCAAAGGTACAAAAATGTATGTGTGCCAGAAGCACACAAAAGCTTAGAATACTAATGAGATCGCTCTGTCCCTGATGACTGTGCGCTGCTTAATATCGGTAATGCTAGTTCAGTGCACTTCAAATTAGCTCTGCAGGTGTGACTGCTGAGAACGCCCTGTGTTCAGGGCAGCTTTGTGTGTGATGCAGGATTACAGTATCATCTCTCTCTGACAGATGAACGTGTGTCCGTCATCAAGGAGGAGGAGATGATGAGAAGAAATGAAAGCGAGAGGTGCATCTGGGCAAAGGGAGAGTGCAGCTAAAAATCTTAGGTGAAAGGACAGATGAGAAAATTGTATGTAATTATAAAACACTGTAGGTCTCCTTCACAGGTGCAAAAATATCCAAATTTCCCAAATATATCCCAGATATGTTCAATCCATAAAACACTAATGATATATCAGTAGCTGATCTGACATTAAATCAAACTCATAATCTAAATAATGCCAGATGAGATAAAAGTGTGAATTAATAAATAAATAAATAAACACATATTACACAAACAATCAGTGTTAAGCAAAAAAGTAATTAATCACAAGATACTAATTACATCTTTAACTGTGCAATTTGTTTACTGTACTAAATAATCTCTCTAGAAAGCATTGCATAACTTACAGTACTATTAATTGCTTTCTAAATCCCATCAACCTTGATTAACAATAAAAATATATACATTAAATTGCTCTTTTAACTCTTTGAAATAAATGCGATTAGAATTGTATAAAATATTCCTGAATATTCCGTAACAATTGTAGTGTACACGGTTTTTAATGAAGTAAGCGTAATTAAATTAAATTAAAATGAAGAGTAATTCCTTACTTTTTCAATGGAACAGTAATTGATTACCTGTCACAATCACCAGCTGGAGTGCCCATGAACTCCATTAGAGGGCATTGGTGTACCATTGGTGTGTGCATTTCCCATTGCTGCGTCCGAAATCGCATACTGCTTAAGTAGGTACTACATTTAAAATTGAACATACTACCCGACCGTTAAAACAG
>JAUCMS010000028.1:1638459-1650915 GCA_032357445.1 Enteromius radiatus | reverse complement strand
ATCCAAGTGCACACACACAGCAGTGAGAAGTGATCAACCACACACACACACACACCGTGAACACACACCCGGAGCAGGAGAAGTATGTGTTCATCCACCATCGTTTTCTGTAAGTATGTGTTCATGACTTACATTGAGCAGGATTAAATGTATTGTAATGCTGCAAAACTCCACAACCCATTATATTTCTCCACATTTTTCATTCAATGAAATGTTTCACATTTATGTAACCTCTAAAAGTTTTATCAAAGCATTCCATTTTGCAAAAAAAAATTTTCAGATAGAGTGATCATGTTAGGATGTCACACAGCACGCTATAAATTTGTGCTGCTTGTCTCCTCAATGTGTGAGGATGAGTCAGAGCCGAACGCTTCTGAAGATTTGACACAGCACATCTGAACCCATGAAGCTGATGCCCCTCGGAATCTGTTAGCGTCAAAGGGAATTCTTGTACCATAATCTTTTCCGCTTTTTTCCATATTTTATTGCAGCGTGAAAAATGCAGCGATGAAAACAGGACAAAAGCCATCACTCTTATGTGCAAGATATCAAAAGGTCAGGCCAGAGGATTTAACTTGTTATCTGGTGGGAATTATGGATTCAGTTCTTAGTAATAAGAGTTACCACAGGTACAGTGTCTGTGAATGTGTTATTCGGATGGATGTTGGCCTTTTAGATTGAAAATATTCATCCATCTACACATTGAGCACGTATAAAATGCAATAAGACAACATAGCATTGAATAAGGTTACTATTCCTTTGGCAAAAAAATATAATTTTGGGGCTAGTTATGGCAATAATATCCTTGTGACAACTAGCTCCAATCTCATCTATATTATGCATATTGTATATACTACCATTAAGTAATATCAGATTTATTCCTGTGATGCAACGCCTTTATTACTCCAGTGATGCCAGCATTATTACTCCAGTCTCTGGTGGCACATGAACTTTCAGAAATCATTCTAATATACAGATTTTAATATTAAACAGTTTGGATTATAATCAATGTTAAAAATTGTTAAACGCTGATTCATAATTTTTGCGGAAATTTTGATTTGCGTGTTTATCTTTTCTTCTTCTTATAATTATTATCATTATATATATATATATATATATATATATATATATATATTTTTTTTTTCCCCCAAAGCAATACTTTGCAACACACACACACATAATTAAATAAATGATAAATAAATATTCACTAGAGTCAAAAGTGTGATTACTAGCACCAGTCTCCACTATATTCAGAACAGGCTGAACGTGTTATTCACGTTCATTTAAATGTACATTGAATCAAATAGACTATGATTTCCAGAAAAGCGCTGTGATTTCCATTTGGTGCATCGTCATACGAGCGTGACAACGTATGCCACACAAGCGTATGGCATAACATCATGCAAATGGCTTTGACTGTTGAGAGATTTTGGCTGATGTGCACGACTGTGTGTTTTTACATGTGCATCAGCCCTCCAGATTTGCTGGGATTGTGGTTTTGCATTTGCTCAGCAGGATGCTGAGAGCACACATGCATGCGTTCCCCTGCAGTCAGGGCTTGCGCAGAGATGTTCGGGCCGGGCTCGAGGATCCGGGCTGTGTGTGCACTGATCCAGAAGATGTCGAGATCACATCACGCAGAGAGCCCTGCTCCTCAGCCCTGCTTATAGCTCCCAGCCGCAAGCTAAACGTTTGGCAGAAACGTGCGGTTTATGGTTGTCAGACTGCGTCCCACATGCACAGATATGTAAATCAGACTGACAAATAACTCAAGCCCTGGTTACAGAGGAGAGGGCATTTGCACTCAGAGTCTAGGCTAATGTAGGGAATGAAGTGAGAATTTATTCAAGTCAAAAAAGGCATCGCTGCTTGACAGGATGGCGCCAAAACCATTCCTCTTTTTGTCTCTGAAGAAAATGCAATGCCACGGGGCAATGATGACTTTAATAAAACATTCATGCTGCACAGAAATCTAGCTGCATAAACTGCTAAACTTGAAATGACAAATGATAAAATTACATACGAGAACCTTTACTCTGAGTGTGTGATTATTTCACCAGAGACATTGCAGATATAGTGGAGCTTTGCTTAGTGGAGACTGCAAATGCAAAAGGTTTGTAATGGCAACGTGTCCTCCAACTAATATGCTTGTATAGGTCGTTTCTACAATAGCAGTGAAATACGACCCATCAGAGCATATACAACAATTGCGCCCCTATCGGCAACAGAACATTTGCATACGTTTTGTACTATTTTATTGGCTGTGTGATTCAGGGTTGGTGTAGCTCAGATTGTAGAGCGATGTGTTATAAGACGAGACGTGATCGTGGGTTTGAACCCAGGGGATGCATACGCTAGTGAATCCCTATGAAATATGATTTTGCTGCCTTTTTGTAATGGGTAGGTTTAGGGGTGGATTAGTGTGGTCATTCGTACAAATTTCACCTACTAAAATACGTTTTAATCACTGTGAGATCAGTGTGGAAAGTCCACATACTGCATCTAAACAAAACATGCAGATGCAGTACAACACTGTCATTATTTTTACGCCCACTAGAGGGCACTTACCTTTAAAACTTAAATATAGGTTGTAATACGGTATTGTAACTCAGGCTCAGAGTCAGACGAATCCATTTGCTGGCTTTTATTGTAAACAGTGTCAAACAGGCGGAGATCAAACATCAACAACAGTAACGGCGTAGGCAAGACAATAAACAGTACCAGATACAGGCAGGAAGTCAGGGTATCAGGCTGAGTTCGTAGAACGGTATCCAGGCAGAGAGTCAGGGTAACAGGCAGAGTTCGTAATCCGAGAAACAGGTGAAAGGTCGGGGTATCAAGCAGAGTTCGTGAGAGAGAGTACAATCCAAGTCAGTAACAGGTAATCAAAGAAAACAAAGGAAACGCTCAGAGTTGTAGCCGGGGCAAACAAAACTTCGCGTCTGACCAGCACTCAAGTCACTGCTTAAATGGAGGCTGGAATGATCGCCACCTGTGGTGTGATCAAGGATGTGGGCTGGTGAAAAGTGTCCGTGTGGGAACTAATACTCAGGGGATGGTTCCCGCTGATGATGAATGGAGAGCGCCACAGAGGTCTCAGGTGTTACAGGTATCTACAAAATGAGCTATAAAGTTGTTTTTTGTTGGAGGACAGGCTGGTAATGGTTGTTTCTATTGTTTTGTTTTTGTTTTGTTTTTTTCAAAAGGTCTACATACCCAACTAACAAGAACATTTTGCTAACCTTCAGATTAAACTGAACATTCAAAAATTTTTATGTTTCTTGCTTATGTAAATGTTTAGGACTCCATTTACAATAATTTCCATTTTCAAAAATTCTTTTTCAAGCCCAGCATTTTCAAAATTATGTTGTTATGTGAACCAGGCTTGCAGTGAGTTAAAGGTGCTCTATGCTATGTTGCAGGATTTTAGGGCGATTTCATTTTTTTATCTCAAACCGTATGCATAACCTCTTGATTGTCTTGCTGTCTGCCCTCTGAATACATTGGGAAAAAAAAAACGAAATACAACACAGAGGCTGCAATACCAAAACACAGCATAGGGGCACAGGATGTGCACCAAAACAATAACAAACTACGACCAGCCAATCAGCAAGAAGAGGTGGGGTTTAATGCACATAATAGACAGAGTTGATTGTACAGCGTGAATCTGAGAGTTTTTTTTTTTTTTATTTTATTTTATTTTTATTTAGACATGTTAGTTTGATGTTAGTTCTGTAGCTGTCTCTCTTGGCTTAGCACCACCTTTCGTATCAATGCACTTTGCGCGTCCACGGCAGTTACAGAATCACTGGGGGCAGGGGGGCGCTTGCTCTGTTTTGTTTTTTATTTACGTGAAACATCAGCGGAAGTGAGGTCAAACAAGATCGCATAGAGCACCTTTAAACCCGAACTCAAATTAAATACACCTGAACCAGCTAATCTAGGTCCTGCTACAGTGGAGATAAAAAATAGAGAGCAACATATAATTTCCTAAATTTCAAGGTCAATGCTTAGTTTGAAGTTATAAAAAAGGAGTAGAACAACAGTATTAAAAAGGTAAATTAGATATTTGAAAAATAACATTTACAGGTACTTCTAATTTATGGTTGTTAATGTGGAACCTAGTGCTAATTTCCTCATATATATATATAACACACCCTATATTTAACTGCCAATATTCCTCAAATTTTCACTGAGACTGCAAGATGGCGAGCTGTTCTAAGGTAACAGATACCCTGTGACAGGAGGTTATCCAGACAAAGACCAGAATGACCCCTTTGACTATTGCAAGAGAAGATGCTGTAATTTCTCGAATATTGCAGCTTTACAATGACACTAATTAATTCAAGTCCCCCCCAAAAATATGGTCAGGAGAAAGCAGAGGCTCTCAATGAGGAATTGGTTCAGCACTGCAGCTGGAATTGCTTGCCAGTTTTTGCCTCAGCAAATTTAAGGGAGGTCGGACTGAAAGTGCACTTTTCATTGACCAAACTATGGAGGAGGCTAGAAAAAGAGTGAAAACGAGTGTACCAAGATCACACTAGTGCAGTGTCAGGGTAAAGTGATATCCTGCCCGGGCAGGTGTGGTAAATTCATTCAAAGCAAGCTCCTCTACACTCATTTCTTTCAGCTGTAACCATACAACATTTTAGTTTTTTTTGTGCTACAGTAGTAACTGGTCTCTAACAGTAACTATGTTTTTTATGAAATTAAATGTTTGTCAAACATTATAGTATAACAGTGGTAAACCCACAGCTAATATTCATTATGCAATTAAGATTAACAGACAACAAACATATTGACAGATTAACAAATAAATAAATAAATATATATATATATATATATATATATATATACTGTATAGCCACAGCATTAATTATTACAGTCATTAACATTGATTTCCTCTTTTCAGGTATTTGATAAATATCAAATATTTAAGGAATAGTTCACCCAAAAATGAAAATTCTGTATATTTTGAAGTTTGTAGCTGTTTTAGGTCACCACTGACTTCTATAGTATTTATTTTTCCTACTATGGAAGTCAATGGTGACCAAAACAGCTTGGTTACAAACCTTTTTCCAAATATCTTTGTTTGTATTCAGCAGAACAAAACACATACAGATTTGTAACTACTTTAGGGTGAGTAAATAATGACAGAATTGTCACTTTTGGGTGAACTATTTCTTTAAGCATCATACTGTGAAACTTGTCAGATTTGCATTTGTCATGTCTATGGTTAAGATTGGGGTTAAAGGTTGAATTGTTGTGGGGTGCCAAATAAACACTGACAGAATGAGGGTTACTAAACATGACCCAAACATTCTCACTTGCACCCACACAGCAAACGTTACATATTTGAGATTTAGATTCATATTTAATTTTTGTGGTACCAGAAGGCATGAAATATTTGCTTTTTTAAATGATGTCCAAAATCATTAACCTGCAATTCTGTGTAATTGTGTTGTCTAGTGTGTATGTGTGTTTGTGTGTTTTCAATAATACCAAAATATAATAATAATAATAATTAAATATATAAAAAGTAAAAATTAAATATGTATAGTTATTTAACATCTGTAAGCTGACCTATAATATAGAAAGAAAACTGTAAACTGTATATATATATATATATATATATATATATATATATATATATATATATATAAAGTATAAAAGTCAGATGATTATGTAAATACAGCTATAAGATATGAGTCACTTTGTATAATGGGTGCTGAGTGCTCTTACCATTTTGTACAGTGAAAAAGAGACAGCATTGGTATGTTTTCAGCCTTGCTTTATTTTACCCGCTTGTTGATGTCTGTTATTCTGCATAAAATCCATCTGGCATACACCAGATTTCACGCTCCCATTCGGATTTACTAACAATGAAGTTAACGTGAGAATGTATGTCAGTCCACGTCAACTCCATGTCTGGAGTACGCCTATTTCTTGTGCGTGTTTCATATATGTCCGTTGGCGACTCCTAGAAGCAATTGTTTTAAATTGTACACTACAAAGTATCGCACCAACACATGTGAAAAACATTGCTTTTAATTTAGAAAATGGGTTAATTGACACAATATCTTTATACCTATTATTTGATTTAGAACATATAAAAGCATTTGCAAATGTATACAACCCTCAGTCTATGGCAATGGCAGCATTGGCCTTATTAGAGGACATTGTCAATTGTCGAATCCGAAGGAAATGCGTTTTTAGGGATCACAGTGATTTTCTGGCCAACGATGATGACTGGCTTATTAGCCATTTCAGATTTCCAAGAGCAATCCTCTTGGAGCTCTGTGCTGAGTTGGGTCCAAACTTGGAAAGGGAGACAACAAGGAGCCACGCATTACCCGTTCCCTTACAGGTGCTGACAATGCTTGGTTTCCTGGCAACTGGTTCTTTTCAAAGGGACCTGCAGACTGCTCGGGGTTAAGCCAGTCGTCTTTGAGCCGTGCAATGCCAGCTGTATGGGACGGGATCATCTGCATGTCTAGCAGGTATATGAAGTTTCCATACTATGCAGTTGACTAGCCAAATATTAAATCGCTTTTTCCAGTGATCGCCGGTTTTCCTAATGTTATCGGAGTGATCGACTGCACACACATTGCTATAAAGGCACCATCTGAAGACGAATTTGCATACGTGAATCGGAAACATTTCCATTCAATAAATATGCAAATAATATGTGATGCACAAATGCGCCTAGGAAAAATTGTGGCAAGGCGGCCTGGGTCAACCCATGATTCATTCATCCTCACAAACAGCATGGTTGGGATGAGGCTCCAAGGTGGCAGGGTACGTGATGGGTGGCTTCTTGGTGAGTAATGTATTTTAAGATATTATTCCAGCCTAATTATTTAACTGCATATCAGGAGACCGCGGTTATCCATTAAAGACGTGGCTGTTAACCCCCCTAAACAACCCACAAACTGACCAAGAGCGCAGATATAATGATGTCCATTCTCGCACTCGGTCAGTTGTAGAGCGGGCGATTGGGCAGCTGAAATGCCGGTGGCTCTGCCTTGATAAGAGTGGAGGGGTGCTGCTATACCGCCCTAACAAAGTGTGCCGCATCGTATTGGCCTGTGGTGTGCTGCATAATGTCGCGCTCAGACATGGCATACCTCTTGATGAGGCAGTGGCACCGCCAGATGACCAAGACCAGGACCAGCGTGTATACAACCTAACCAACAAGCCATTCAAGCCTGCCAACGTGTGGTTGTGGTAATTTAAAAGGTAATCAGAGGCAACGTTTATTTTTTGACCAATTCCTTTAATGACTGGCTGATGTCCGTGAGTGCATCAGTTATGTTTTTCATGTGACTGTTAATTTCCCTGATGGCCCTAACAATTTGCTCTTGTGACTCCAGAACAGCATGCGTCAAGACTCGGACAGGCCTCAGCACTTGGGGGAGCGCTGGACATGCCAGCGACACTGGGTCCTGGCTGCTCAGGAAGGACAGACTCTGTGTCCGTGGATGTTGTTGCACCATCTAAGTGTAATAAAAAAACCAAGCATGTTAACTGATATTTGAGTCCATTTCTTATGGGTACACGCATATTTATTACTGCAATGGATACATAAATTAAACTCTCCTATGTACCGCTACATTGCATTTTTTGGAAACTTGAAGTGCACTCAATTTCACATTAATTCGGATGTACAAAGAGAATATGCAAGGGTTTCCGCGTACACAGTGTTTCGTACATCTGAATTTTTTTGTGCGTACACACATTTCCAGCTTTGTTCGTATGCAATGTTTTAGTAATAATTCTACGCAAGTCTTTGTACATGAGGCCCCAGGTGACTTCTTGTGGTGTGGAGGAGGTGTGAGGTGGCATCCTCCGTGGAGCAGTTAGGTCTGTATGCAAACTGCAGTGGATCCAGTGTGTCCGGTAGTGATTCAATGATGAAGCTACAGGACGGTAGTTGTTGAGGCAGGTGGGCTGGGTTTTTTTGGGGACAGGAACAATGGTGGACTGCTTAAAACATGAGGGGATGGTGGACTGTTCCAGGGAGAGTTTGAAGATCTCGGTGAACTGGAGATAGCTGGTTAGCGCAGGCCTTCAGAATCCAACCTGTGATGCCATCTGGTCCTGCTGCCTTCTTGATATTCACTCTCCTGAATGCCCTCCTGTCAGCCTGTTCCTGATGCCGGCTCGTTTCCCTCGAGGATGGCAGTTCACGTCGCGTCCTTTGTTCCTGCTCAGGATCTCGCTTGGCCAAGATGGGTCCGGGTTCGAAAACGTATTATTACGAAAACGTATGTATTGATGGCCATCTAACAAAAAGTAACCAGTGCTTATAGCCAAAAACACGAAAAATAACCAAAAACAGACAAGGTTTGGTAGGAGCAGTCATGACAGCAGTGGACCTCACCGGCGCCATCTTGCATAAACACACGGCTCCTCGACGATGCAGCCAGGCTGTAAAGGACCCTATGACGACCCATCTGCCCGGTCCATGCTCTAAGGACACCCCTGTTGCACAAAAGAAGTTCAGTGTCCTCCAGGTCAGTGCATTGATGGCTACCGGACCACAACTCTGTACCCCCACTGCATGCAACCTGCATCACTAGTGGAAGACATCTCTGCCGCCGGACTGATCACCCGCCCGTGGAACGTAATTATAAACTTACCGAACCTTCTTCCTAAAGACCTTGGCTTAGTTTATACCAGCAGCATATGTGTTTCTAACTTGTTTAGATAACATTTACTTGAGATCAGCATTACAAATAATGGCTATATTACTTGTTCATAGATAAATAAGCAGTTATTTATCATTAATTCAACCAGAGCCATTAAGGGGTTCCCAGAAGCAACGTTACCATAGAAATCTCTTCCATTGCAACATTCAGCTCAACAGCATTGCATTCTGCCACTGTGTTTACTCAGTTACTTTGTCATTATCTGGTTTCTTCCTTCATACTTAGTTGTCTATTATTACCTATTAGCAGTGCATTCATTCATTGCTTTAATCAGTAGTTGTATTTACTCTTGCATATCTTTTGTTAATAAATTTCAGTAATCTTATTACCATTGTGTTGATATTCCAAGGCTCTACTAGCTAGCTAAACCACCAATCTTTCAGATAAATCAGTTGACCAGCTTCCTCCAGTGTGTGAACAGCTTGTGGGAAACATGCCCACATTGCCAAATTAACAGTCTTTGACTGGTGCGCTACATTAAGGGAGGTGGAAATTGGTTATCTGAAATACTCATAAACTCACCTTGAGTTACGTGTCATCCAAATATCACAACTCCATTGGTGACGCGAGTCTCACATACTACATCTATAAAGGACCACAATCTGTCCTTAGTAGGAACGCTATCCGCTAAAATGTGCCACTTACTAACAAAGGAAATGTGTCCTCTCAGCTCCTGAACTGACCAAGGTTGAGTAGCACTGATCTATGCTAACTATTGTGAAAGCACAGTACTGAATTGAAATGAGCCAAATCGTAAGAAGCTACTCCCAAATGCATCTGATGTGAGATGCAACATTGCCATGTTGAAGATACCATTTGATTTGACCTTGTTTACAACCTAGACTGTGTAAAAGTTCCAATATGCCCAATATTGTATGATATACTTCACATACAGCCGTGGAAAAAAATAAGAAACCACTTTAATTTTAGCAGTTTACTCCTAAATCAGTGTCTCTCTGAGTATGACAAGCATTTTATGCCAGTCTTTGTTAAATTTCTACATAAACATACTTCATTCTGTTTGTTGAGGTACTTATTTGGTGAGCACCTGAATCCAATTGTATTTAACGGGAAAAGTATAAAAAGCACTGCTATAATCAACACTATCCTCTTGCAGTGTGACCAGTTGGATGGTAAAAAATGCTAGAAGTCTTTCAAAAGTGATTAGAAATTTAAAAATAAACACTAAACATGCCAAAAACAGTGAAAAGAAAGGTTTTGAGTCAAGGAAAAAAGGGCTCAATCCTAGTTTTACTGGCACAAGAATTCAGTGAGCATCAAGTTGCTTCTATTATTAATATTACAAAGATGGCAGTTCACAAAGAATGAAACAATCGTGCATTGTTTTGTATTGGTGGTGTATTGGCGAGATGAACAGTTTTAAGAATAAAACCTAATAGAAACTGATTTTTCTGCAGTGGTCTCTTATTTTTTTCCACGGCTGTATATGCAAATAGAGTGGTGAGATATTTCCCCACTCAAACCAATTAATAATTGTTTTTGCTAAATTGTATGTGTTTTACAAGTTGCCGATTTGTACATATTTGTATGAATGACCTACATTCCACCCCTAAACTTACCCATCAGTTGGGTTTTAGACAAGTCATACAGGAAAATCGTTTAAGTGAGGTGGTGTAAATTTGTGCGAATTAGCCACCTCGTAAAATATGTGAAGAAAAAAACACTATGTTGGTTAGTTCATGTTGCATTCCCAACTGCACATTAAAATGTCCCAGAGCAGATGCAGAGATGGAGCAGCATTTACTGCAAAACAAGTTGCACTCCACAATGCCTGATATGATGCAAAGCTGTAATGTTTACATACTAAATAATAAATCTTGCAAATTTTCCAGACTCCTTGTTTCAAATGAGCAGCAAAGCAAGATTAAGCAAAAGACATGTGACCGTGCAAACAAGCTCAGTGCATAAATGCAGTTTCTACAACAAGAGAGATAAAAGACTACATTTCTTTTCTTAGAAGTGCATTCTTTCAAAATGCTTCCAACCTGTCTTCAAGCATCAAAATTTCCTGTTTTGGCATTTCATTGTGTCCTGTGCTGAGCCAATGTCTGGCGGGGACACATTGAGAAGGGTTGTCTCTGATGATAATAACAATGCTCAGAGGGGTGGCAGCACTTGTAGCACACGCTATCTTCAGTCTACCATGCACAAAAGTGTTTTTATTTATTTATTTATATTTTCACATAGGCATGGCGGTGAAGCAATGTTAGGCAAATGTCAAGACAGCCACTGTAAGCCTCATACATTTGTGTAGTATATTAGTAAAGCTATTGCTCAATTGCTCTGGTTTCCCGTAATCCGCTGCAGGAGTGTGGGCTAGTGGATCAAGATTTGGAGGGGATGATGTGCGGACAGACTGATGGCAGCTGCCAGTGGACCTACTCACAGGGAATAAGATGGATTTGGTTGGCATAGAGCAGTGGCAAAGGTTCAAAAGCACCCATGCCACCTTTCAGATATGGAACTAAACGTGCTAAGTAAGCATCTTATCACAATCCTGGAGCACAATGTTGCACTGTTTTCCCTGTCTTGTGTCCGTCTTTTTGCGTGGCACATTTAGTTGACTTTCCAAGCATGCACTGCATCCAGACGGCTCATACAGTTCTCATTAAACTTTAACAAGAGAGGAAACACAGGCGAAACCACATACATTTTCTCAAATTTCACTCCACAAGAGGTCTGATCAATAATAAATGTGGTTTTGGTGGCATGAGAGAGGAACAGAGGAACAGCAGGATTAAAGGAGACGCATGTTGTGATTGCTTTGATTGTTCCGATTGCATACAGTATTGCACGTCTGCTCAGCATTTCTAAGTGGAGTGTAATTATTTAATATTTTGTAATCATTCATATTCATAGGTTTTTGCATGTAAAACACACATATATGCATTTTTGGATAGACCTTGAAGCACTATTTACTACACTGTAAACTCAAATAATTTACCTTACTTAGATATAGTTAGTAAGCTGTACTTAGTTGTTACACTTACTAGGTTTCACTAAGTTACAGCAACTTTCAAGGCAAATAAGACAGTTTACTTAAATCTTTGAGTGATGCTTACTTGAAATATTCAAGTAACCACAAAGGAACCAATGACATTAATAAAGCAGTGATAGGCAGCAGTGCGCTCATTTGTTGCTAATGCACAACACAGCCACAGAGGAAGAAGAAGAAAAAAAAGCTCCATGTCTGTTTTATATATATATATATATATATATTTCACTAGTTGAATTCAATTGTTTAACAAAGTCAAATTTTCATGTTGCATTTTCAATACTTCAAAACTTTTTTTTTTTTTTTAATTGCCATTACAGTGATTAGCGTTCCCTTTGGTTGGACACCTAGAACGTTGTCTGTATTGTTATAATTTTCTTCCTATTAATGTAGTGATGCAACATGAAATCAGAATAATTTGGTTTCAAAGGAAGAAAAGTAATAAATAGTTTTGGAAGGCAACCTATATTTTAATTAATATATTTATAATTAATTTTTTTCTAGTTATGTATTATTTTTGTGTATTTATTAATAATATCTTACGCTCTAAATGTGTTTCATAAACCACCTAAGAAGCTTTTAATTTGGGTTATTTGGGAGTGAAACAGACAGGGTCGATGGCCGGCAAGCAGATATATCCGAGGCAGAGACCGAGAGAATAGTCGTGGAACGTGCGTGGGTCAAAACCAATAACAAACAGAGTCCGAAGGGAGAGACGAGGCGAATATC
>JAUCMS010000028.1:1628128-1638359 GCA_032357445.1 Enteromius radiatus | reverse complement strand
TGTGTGAATGAGTCCAGGCATGAAAACAGAAAAACACGCATATGGAGCCTGATGCTGGAGTGCCAGCCAGAGAGCTGTGCTGACACTTCCAGCTGAACATGACATAGCCCCCCCCCTTAAGGGGCGGCTTCTAGACGCCCCAGGCTTAGGAGCCGGCGGGAACGACCTCCAGGGCGGGCCAGACGGCGGAGAAGCCCACTTAAGAGTCACTGGCGGCGGAGACGCCCACCAGGGCGGTGCAGACGGAGGAGACGCCCACTCAGGCAGAACAGTCCACTTGAGTGTCGCTGGCAGAAGAGACGCCCACCAGGGCAGAGCTGACGGTGGCGAAGCCCACTTGGGCGAAGCGGACAGCAGGAACGCCCAACAGGACGGCGTAGATGGTGGAGATACCCACTCGTGCAGATAAGGTGGAGCAGACGTCCACCAGGGCGGATCAGGCAGCGGAGGTGTCCACCAGGACGGCATTGACAGCAGAGGTGACCACCAGAGCGAGCCTGACAACAGGGAAGCCCCCCAGGGCGGAGCAGAGGGCTGAGCTGCACAGAGGAGCGGAGAGACGTTAAGGGACTGACTGGACCGACTCGGAGGCTGTGCAGCCATCAGTGGAGCCCCTGGGGATTCTATGACCGAAGTCAACATCTCCAAGAGTCGTGCAGCCACTGATAGACGTTCCAAAGCCAGGACCGTACAGCGTAAAAGCCCTGGGGCTTGGAGTACTGGATCTGAGGGTTGTGCAGCCACCAGCGGAACCTCCGGAGAGTCCACTGACCTCTCTGGAGGATGTGCAGCCACTGGCGGAACCTCAGAAGTCGAGACCAACATTTCGGGTGATTCATTGAACCATGATTCAGGGCTAGGACCCGACAGATGCAAACTGGGAACCACGAGGAACTCTGACAGCCCACTAGGGCTGTGGAACTGGGATCGACATAGGGATACACGGTTCCTCGGACCGTGAAACGGGGCTGGGACCCGTTACTGGCAGACTTGAAGTAAGGAGGCTTTCTGGTGACTCACACACAGACAAGGGCGGATCTGGCCACCAGACGTCCGGATCACAGACCGAGTCTGGAGGATCCGGCCATTCTGGATCGCAGACAGGATCCGGAGGATCTGGCCACCAAAAGTCAGAGTCACAGACCTCAAGGAGCTCGACAGGCTGGATAACCAGGACTGACTGGGTTTGACACGACCCCTCGTATCGTGTCTTAGGACTGGGACCCGACTGGTCACAAATGATGAGGGCCTTCTGCAGCACGTCAGGCTGCGTGACTGACACAGACTGTGCTGAGCACGGTCTCTTGTACCGTGCAACGGGAATCATGAGGGCCTTTGACAGCTCGTCAGGCTGTGTGACTGTAACTGGCTTGGCTGCACACGACTGAGCATCACTCATCCCCTCTCGCTGAGTGATGACATAAACGCTCTCTGAGGGCGAATTGAGGATCGCAGAAATAGCAGGCAGCTCAGCCCCTCTCGCTGAATGATGGTGCCGGCGCCCTCTGTGGACGTTTCAGGACCTACCGACGTGGTAGACAGCTCCCTGAGCTGGAAGACCTGAACCGACTGGACATTATACAGTATTCCTGGCTGTATGACTGGGACAGACAAGGCATGAAACCGGGATCAATAGCGCTTTATAGGGCTTGCCACGCTGTGAAACCGAGCTGGAGACCACCATTTTGCGCTGGGTCTCTTGAGCGACCGCTATTTTGTGTGAGGGCGGCGTTACAGGAACAGATGGGGAAATGGTCTCACAAACGGCCTGTGCCAGAACCTTGGTAGTGTCCACAGCTTTCACAGTCTTTACTGTTTTATGTTTAGATGACTTGCCATACTCCTTGCAAGTGTAGAGAGGAGGAGGATCAGCGGGGGGTTCGGTGTTCGCCACTTCAAAAGCAAGTTTAAAAATGTCCTTAATAATGCTGCGGGCGTCCATCTGGCGTGGAGACTTGCGATCGGCCGCCATTTTGTTCGGCGCGTCGCGATCGGCCGCCATTTCGTGCGGCGTGACGAGATCGGTAGTTTTCTTGGGCGGGAGAGGTGTTCGCCGAATGGCGAGGCGAGAGCCGAGCCACGGGCTCGAGCTGACGACCGCGGCACGGCGATTACTCCGTTTGTGATCGTGCCCCTGTTCCTTCACCTCACAAACAGTGTAATGAGAACCACAAAACCATAACACAAAGTCTATCAACTCACATAGTGTGTAGTTCGGGTCCTCATCGTGGAGGATCATGGAGCAGATCAAGGTCCAGGCCAGATAAAAAATAGTTTTTAATCTCCTTCTCGGTGACCTTCATGCGGTGAATGATATTGATAAAGTCCTCAACATAAGCCTCTATGCCGCAGCCGCGCTGAAAGAATGAACTCAGCTGCGAGGGCGGCACTGGTGAATAATCCTGCCTGCGTGGCGACGAAAAGTCTTAGAACTCCGGCGGAAAGAAGTAGCTGCTGATCCCTGTGTGACGGTCCATTCTGTCACGAGCAGGGAGGCGAGGAGACATGCGGGATCAAGTGCAAGCTATTTATTTCAAAACACAAAGTGAAACAGACAGGGTCGATGGCCGGCAAGCAGATATATCCAAGGCAGAGACAGAGAGAATAGTCGTGGAACGTGCGTGGGTCAAAACCAATATCAAACAGAGTCCGAAGGGAGAGATGAGGCGAATATCCAGGCGAGAGCAGGGGTCATGAGACATGAGTGAGAGTCCAGAATGACAACAAATGTGAGTCTGTGAGAATGAGTCCATGTATGAAAAAAGGAAAAACACACATAAATGACTTGCTGCTGGAGTGCCAGTTAGAGAGCTGGGCTGATACGTCCAGCAGATCATAACAATAATTGTGGTAATATGCTGAAGTCACATACTGACTTAATCAATCAGCATGTGAATCACAACAATGGTAACAATTAAATAAAATGTATTTTTATTAATTGTATAACCATTTTATTTGCTCTTTTTTGTGCTACTACTGACACAAGACAGCAAATTAAATTTGCAAATAAAAACAAAGCATTTATATAATTTATTCTGCCGCAATGCACTCTGGGAGTCAGTGAGTAGCTATACTAAGTCAGTGAGTAAACCTAAAGTAAAGGATCAAATACACTCTACGGTTCTTTTTTAGTTACTATAACTCTTGTTTAAGTAAACAATACTAACTTAGCGTTTGTAAGTACAACATAATGTTTCTATTTACTTTTTTTAAGGCAATCGGTTTGCAAGCTTTTTTTATTTAAGCCCAACTAATTAGATTTTACAGTGTATTTATTATAACAGCATAATAACTACCCTGTCTAGTGAAAATCAAGTTCGCCTGACTACCTAGTGTTTTTAATATGCTTACAGTCAAACTAGGTGCAAAGCCGTCAGTCAACACCAGAGGTGGGTAGAGTACCCAAAAAGCTGTACTGTAAAGTAAAAGTAAAAGTAATAGTCTGAATAGTTACTTGAGTAAGAGTAAAAAAAATTTTTGGATAAAAAAAAAAACTACTCAAGAAGTTAGTTACTAGTTACTTTGGATCATATACTCTAGTCTAGTTAATAATAAACAGTTATGCTTTTTATGATATATGTGTTTGTGTGTGTGTGTGTGTGTGTGTATATATATATATATATATATATATATAAAACTCATAACTGATTATTATTCCCTTGAAAATGTAATTGCGATTAATAATTATGATTTTCACAATTTATACTGAATGATGTTTATACTGTTGCTTGAAGTAACTGCATGCCATATTTTGCTGTTCTTTGCAGCTTTCTATTCATAAAGAAATCCTGAACAAAACACTACAATAAATCATTATATTAGAATGATTTCTGAAAGATCATATGACTGAAAACTGGAGTTACAACTGATCAAACTGACAAATGAACACAGAAACAGAAACTAAGTTATGACTATCAATGAGGTGGTTCAGGCATGTGTTTAAGAGAAGCTATTTAACTTTGGTGTGGACTTTGTTACTTGTAACTTTGTGCATCATTTACATTCACCACTACTCATATCGCACATTAAAAGAAACGTAAAGTGCAAAAAAATGAGAGACACAAATCTTTTTAAATTCTGTGAAGATTAATCAGAGCTAGAGCTGCATGAACTTTTGCATCCTTCTCACTTTCACGACTGAGATTCGGGAAGGCGTTCGGATCCATTTGCAAAAACGTTTTATTACACACACACACACACACACACACACACAGAGGATAGTCACAGGAAACTGGCAGAGTCAATAACGGCAAACGGGGATATCAGAGGCGAAGACAAGAGAGTAATCCGAGTACGTGGCAAAGGGTCAGGCGATGAAACGAACAGAGTCCAGAGCGAGAGTTCGAGGGCAGGCTTAGGTCCAGATCCAGGAAGGCACAGAAACACAGAGAAAACACTTGGAACATGGGAAATCACGGAGGGCTTGACAACTGGGAATACACACAGTACATCCAACATTGACGAGCGATTAACAAAAGGACATCCGGGTTTTTATACACATGTATCTAGGTCAATGGGCGGAGTAAAACAATGAAACACCATGACAACTGATTAGTGGCCGGAGACATGAGTTTGTGACAGAGTCCATGAAGGAAGACAAACGTAAACACAAAACACTGAGAGATCGCTGGGCACTGGAGTGCCATCCCCTGAACTGGGCTGGCACATCCAGCTGATTGTGACACTCACTACAATATATTAGCGGGATTCTGTTGGGACCTTTTTAAAGATTAATTTTATATAATAATGCATGTGATAATAGTAGAACAGTATACTGTATACTATACTGTAAAAATAAGGTAAGGCAAGATGGTTTACTATGTGTTACAAACACGCAATAGTAGTAGTAGTAGTAGTAGTCCTGCCTTCTAAATGAAAGATTTCAGCTAATTTTAGAAGCTCTGGTTTCCATAGAAACAGTTAGTGTCCTGGGACTAGAGCTCAGGACCGCACATACCATAGGCTGGACAAAATGTTTAACATTTGGGTATTTCCCCATTGAGGCAGATAAAATTTGGTTTGCATTACCAAAATAGATTAAGTTCCTCACTTTGCGAGTTGTTCATGCACAAAAGGGTTTATGTTGTTGATGCTGTCAATACATTGACACATTTATTGTGTCTACCCAAACACAAACATAATAGCAGGCTAAAGCCACACTTTCATAGAAATACCTATGAATATAAATGAGGTGATATTGGATTATGTAAAGAACATTTGAGATACATTTTGATGCTTTCCAGCAAATGGACATCAAGCTGTAAAGCACAATTATCCATAAACACAGAAATAAATGTCTACATTCGCATAACTTGTTACGATATAATTGCTCACTTTTGTCTTTGAACAACAGGAGATTTTAATGTGACATAATATCAACTAAAGTGTACGGGGAGATATGCATTATTTCATGGCTCTCTTGAAAATTTTATTATGATGTGGTAATTCATTTGTGGCAATCTGCAGTAAAATAATTTAGCATATTTTGATCAAATGCTTAATATAATTGATAGTTATACTAAGCAACTGTAATGAAGAGTCAGAGGGATCCATGTGCAGTGTTTTATTAAAGGAAACGAGATCAAACAGGAAATGGTCAGAGCATCAAAACAGGAATATCAGAGACAGGACTGAGATGTAAACAAAAGTCAGGGCAGGCAGCAAACAATCAGAATATCAGTTAGCACAGCCACAAGGGCAGGCAGCAGAGGTTCAGGCAGAGTCAGGAGTCATACACAGAATGGCAAGGTAGTGCGAGCAAGAACAAGACTTTGCGTGTTGCTGAAGTCAGAGCGTAGCTTATAAAGGGGCGGTAACGAGCAGCACCTGGATGTGTGATGAGACCCAGGTACGGGGTGTTAAGGGAAATGGAGTCTGGTAAAACTAGTATTCGGGTGAGGGTGCCTTCTGGTGTTGATCGGAGAAAGCCACAGAGGTCTCATTCATGAATGCATATATGCCTGTTTTTTATGTCCAATCAAAATAATTCATACTCTTATTAATATTTCATACTTTTTTGTTTTGTTCTTTTTTATTATTATTTATTTATTTTATTTTACTTGCTAAGTCATATCTTAAGTTGTCAAATGGACAAAAAAAAAAAATATATATATATATATATATATATATAATAACTCTAATTAATCTTACACAAGTGCACAGTACACTGCATTCATTTGCAGAATAAATACACATTTTTGAAATGCGTTTAGGAAAAACAAATTGATTTGATATGATGCAATACTTGGCACAAGAACCTAATTCATATAAAGCTATGGCAACATGCATTAGTAAGTGTTTGGCATCCACCGTATTTTCTGCAGAGGCCATGCTTGTCAAAAATTAAATCACAATATAAAACTGCCATGTCACTCCAAATATTTTGTTTCCATTTCAAAACCATGAACTCCTAGATGACAACTTTCTCGCACCATCCCTTTCTCTTCCAGAGAAGTCTAATTATTGAAGGAGGAATGGGCAAATGGCTATGTTTACACAAGACAGAGTTGCAGGATGATGCTAATAATCCTCATTTTTTGTTTAGTAAAGTTAGCACCATGAGAGGACAGCATTCTTGGCATAGTATTAGATGTGTCAGAAAGCCAAACATGCCAATTACATGCTGAGTTTTCTAACTTCTTTACTCAGCCGACTGGCTTTCTCTGACGGAGCCACTGACAGAACTTGCAAACTCTCCATTGCTATGGTAACATTGGCACACGTTGCAAAAATGTTGTTTACAATGTATACAATTCACAGTTAAGGTGTGTGTGTGTGTGTGTGTGTATATATATATATATATATTTTTTTTTTTCTTTTTTATTGGTTATGGAGTTGGGTATGGGTATACAGTATATTAAGTTGATTGAATCGATTCAGTCAATGATAGCATACTGTAGTATATTGATTGTCTCCATCTCAGGCGTTAAACTTATCTGTCCAAGACACGAGATGATAACTGTTTACTCTGTAACCATGGCAACCAAATGTAACTTTGATCAGGAGGTCATCATGTGAAAACCAACAACATTCACTCTCAAAACATTCATAAGAATGTGTGTAAAGGGTTTGTGGATGTTGAGAAGACAAAAAAAAAAAAAAAAACACATTCAAAAAGAAAGTGATATTTTGCTTTCAGTTCACTTTAACTGAGACATGGTGGGCCCGGACACACTCCAAAAAATGTTGATCTTTTAAAATGTATGGGTGTTTGAAAAAACAAAACAAAAAGGAGTTTCTTGAAGCAAAAGTCATGAGTAATCAGTAAGAATCAGTGAGAATTTGACATTAAAATAAATTTTGGTCAAAATTATATGGTAAAAGAATTAGTTATTGGTAAAGTTGTATAATAAAGTAACTACATATTTAATGTTATTTTACAGTAAAATAATTTTTAATGTTTACATATACTACTTGTGATGTGTTTTGATACATACTGTCTTTTTCACTGCGACCTGTGTTTTTGATAGTTGTTTATAAAAGGTAC
Organism: Enteromius radiatus; assembly: GCA_032357445.1. Classification (NCBI taxonomy): domain Eukaryota; kingdom Metazoa; phylum Chordata; class Actinopteri; order Cypriniformes; family Cyprinidae; genus Enteromius; species Enteromius radiatus. Next base: position 1,630,873 of record JAUCMS010000028.1, on the reverse strand, counting down.
AAAACATATTTTAGTATGGCCAGCTCAATCAATTCAAACCACTGTGTACAGTTTTGGAGAGAAGAGTGAGAAGCCAATTTCTTCCTCCACCATCTCTGGTTGTATGTTCATCTATGTTCTGATAGACGGTATTTCACTGAAGACTATTCAAAAGTTGTTTGAATCTCTTTTAAGATGGTTAAATGCTGTATTAAAGGTATTTTCATAAATATGTTTCCCATATGTTAACATTATTTTATCCAACCACTCTAAGTGAATGAGAAACGCAGTTCAACCTTATTTTCTTTATTAACACACATTCTTTGTCTGTTTTTTTAATCTGTTTTGCCAATATATTTAACCTGATCCGCCTTTGAAATGACTTTCCTTTTCAGTTCATGAGTTCAGCAGCGCTGCGAGATGGACATGATGGATACACACAGATGCCAAATGTCCAGTTTTCTGTCCTCTCTTCCCACAACGACAGCGACTGCCACTACATATCTCTGCGTCATGCTGATGTTTCAAGCTTTACAATGGCAACTACTACACTGGATTTTAACAACACTGTGTAACTAAGCATATCACTTACAAATTTATATGTCTATATATATATATATATATATATAGCAGCATGAACAAAGGCTTAGAAACCAGTAAAGAGTTATTTTATTTATAATAAGGAAATGTTCTTGTCATGTAATCGCAATGTCTGTTTGCTGTCTTTAGCCAGACAACAATATGTTCTAGTGAGATCCAATGACTTAATTTCAAACTAAAATGCTGTTGTTTGCCAAAACTTATTTTTAGTGTGAGTTATGGTGAATGCTGGATGTTATTTTTTTCCCATGGTATTGCTTGGTAAGTCAAGGGAGGGATCTAAACATCTGCATAGTTCTTTGAAACTGGAGGCTCGTGAGTCCAGGTTGAAACAGAGGGTTCCAAATGCCACATTGAGCCACATGCTAATTAGTGCCGGAGAGAGTTAGAGAGATTTCCTAATGACACTCCCCCGGGGAATTCAACCACCAAACTCACAAAATTTCAGAGTGTGCTTCTGTCGGTTCTGACAGCGGGAGCAATGGGAACAGCTTTTACAGGGGGAAACAAAGACTTTGCTGAGCTCCTGTGGGAGGCTTCATTTGAATCCTCTGTCTCTCGCAGTAGCTGTAGCGTCAGTTCCTTCTAAGCAGTTACACAAAACAGCTGCATAATTGTGCCTCAAGCTTCAGTGAATAGAGCAGGAAACTATAACATAGAAGGGAATGGAAAAACTTCACTTGATTTGGGCAAAAGTTTGAGTATACTCACAGTACTGCTAAAAGGAATGTGTAGTTTTGTTCACTTCAGAAGCAGATGTTCCACAAAATGCAATAGAAGCTAGTGCATCCATTTGACTGAGGTTGTTCTCAGGGCTTCTTGGTTGACAGGAATGTTATTTATTTATTTTAAGTATTTCTTCATGTCCACAGCACATTAATCAACATTTACTGGTTTAGCATGAACCATTAACACCTGCTGGTTGAGACTGTAACTGCACTTGTAATTACTCAAAAAGTAAGTTAAATAGAGAACTTACTTAATAAAAAAAAATCTGGTAGCTATTTAGATTAATACATGGCTAATTGGTTTTATTTTTGGATTCAACTTAAACTAATCTACAATTTAATGCAATTGCATTTCATCTTAAAAAATATATTAAAGACTACCTTACTATTAATAAGCAACAAATTATGAGTTTATTGAAGGGAAACTCAGTTAATAGTTTCTAATGTTGTCTGTCAGTCTTTCCCTTGTGTAGTGTGATGTGGACTTTTATTATGGCATGTCTCCCTCTATTCCCAGCCTGCTGTGTCATGGCCGAAGAGGCCTTCATTAATCTCTCTATGCTCTCTCTTACAGTCACGTTTACTCTGGCCAGGTCTCCTGTGCAACCCTTGCCTTCTGTTCCGCCTGTGCGGCCCTGGTGGGCTCCCATTCCGCCTGCGCCACCTTAGTGGGCTTCCAGTCCCGCCGGCTCCTCCCTGGAGGGCTGCTGTCCTGCTGGCACTAACTGTTTGGTCTTGGAGGGTGTCTGTCCGATCTCCGCCGTCTGCTCTGCCCTGGAGGGATAAGAGATGAACACACTCTACTTAAATGAGCACAAAAACATATTTAACTCTCATAACAAATATGAAACGGTTCAATGTCAGCTGTGTTCACACAAACTCCATATTTCCATTGTCTGGGTCATGGCACCAACGCAATCAGTCCAGCTCAGCCCACTCAGTGGAATCTGCTTGAGTCAGCAACAGCTGGCATAGAAGTCATGTGCATGAACAAGGACGCAAAAGGCCAGGGGAGTTAGGTATCTGTAAGGTATAGGTAAGTTGTATCTGCACAACTTGTACCAACTGGCTTCTGACATATATGAATAAAAATTAAATAAATAAATACAATGTAAAATAAACAAATAAATGAATAAATATTTTTTGCAGATGTTTTTAAGGCATTTTTTATAAAGCAACATAACCCCTTTTCATTTAGTGATTTAATAATAATAACAATTTACAGTTTTTCTCAGTCACTTTGGTGTGTTTCTCAGATCAGAATTAAAATTCTCATAACTATTAGTTCAACCTCCACAACATTTAGTCATTTGTGCACATCGTAGTAGCAATTTCTCCTTTCTCTGAACAAACTGCAAATTATTTTGGACATGTATCAGTTGCTTTCATACATTTCTCTGCTGTTTTTTGACATTTCCATTTGCTTATGTCATGTCAA
>JAUCMS010000028.1:1584652-1598004 GCA_032357445.1 Enteromius radiatus | reverse complement strand
TTGCTGTAGATGGTCCAATCCACGTTAATTCAGCATGATCTGAGAATGTTCCATATAGCATCTTCAGTAGAAATCTGACCTTTTATACAAAGTAGTGCATGATGTCACAAGAAGCCTCCACTTGATTAGCGTCTTAGAAATAGTGCTGAAATCTGAACGATGCCATCTTAAATAGCATCATAGCGTTGTATGTTTGTTTGTGTTACATTTCAAAAACCATACAACTGTTTATATTGAAGTTTAAATTAAAATAATTACTGGCACTTTTAGACCCTGTTGTACAACTGAGATTTGTCAGCGCACACCACAGTGACCCTGCATCTGCCTGGCGGCTCTTATCGCCATTGCATTTCTAATAGCGCGCAATATGCAACCGCGCAACGCGGACGGCGTTACGTGAAGCGTTAGTCCCCATCCACACTGACGCGGGACTCCAGCCCGGTTGTTGCGGCATCAGCGGTAGGAGGAGATACAGAGGGGATACAGGGACTCCTGCAGGCTGATTTCAGCAGCTCAGCACTCGCAGGTGGAGACGCGCACCGATCCGGAGCTTCGTCTGACATCCGAGCGCGCGCACTCACTCACTCACTCGCCCAAATGAATAAATAAAATAATTAATACAGCGAGCTCGTTCTCAAACCAACTACAATGAGAGCAAATCTGTCGCAGTCAGTCCAATCCTCATATGACTCAAAACCATTTAAAATTTGATGAGCAGTTTTTGGAAAGCTCCTTGGATTGATCCCAGTGTTTTCCAGTCATGAAGAACAGGAGGGAATATGTGGAATACTGGAGCGCGATTATAGTGTCTCTCTTCTGGATTCACAGCTCTGTCGGGATGCCCCATGTCATACGGATAGGTAAGAGAGTGCGTAATGGACACCGACTCTTTAACTGAACAAACGGATGTTTTAGTAAGTGTTGAAAGTGCTTGTGCTGTTCGTTTGGGTCCGACTGCTGTTAGTTTACGTTTTGCATTTAGCAACTCTGTGGAAAATGAGAATTAATGTCTTGCACGGAGCTGTTTAAGCGCTGAAAATTTAGTTGCGCGTCTATCAGAATGCCGTGCGTCTGAGGAACAGATGGTGCTGCGCCGTTTTCCTTTTCACAAACACTTGGAGCCTCTAATAGAATGATTTTTTTACTGTTAAAATCGTAAAATCGTTAGAAATTAGTAAAATTTGGAAAGAACGCCGGACTTGCGGCGTCTCTTGTAAAATTCGCCTGAAACACAAGTTTACAATCTTAACAGGTGATCTAGGAAACGTTGCGCCGAAGTTTGCCTGGAAACCTCACCTTTACGCACCGTGTAGCCAGACTAAAGGTTTTCAGTATTACGGTCAAAAATAGTGTACTCATGCAATCTGACAAAGAAAGATTTTTCTCAGACTGAGAAGCTGAAATATGTGTGCTGCGTGGAGACAGGACCCCGATAAAGATCAATACAGTTTTGTCTAAAGGCAGATCACTTTTGACAAGTGGTTCGATGCCATGCAGAAAAATGTCTCTAAATGTCATTACGAGACATTAACATGTCCAAGCACAGCCTTCAAGTCCCCCAACTTAAAAAAGAGACAGTGTTGCATCTAAGCCGTTAAAAGAGAACACAATTTAAGCATTCTACTTAGCTGCTCTATTTATACTTACACAGTTTGACTTTTGTTAGTTGTTGATGCATTATTATTTAATTCTATTTTACTTAGGCACTAAAAGCTGTTTTTTTTTTCCTCCAACTGAATTTAGTCTGAAAGATTTACTTTGATGTCATCCTCTGTTTAATTCTTTAAAATAATATACCATTATTAGAGCACATTTTGAGGACTTTTTCTTTTTGTAATGTATGTTCTTGTTCTCCCCCACTACTGGTGCGACTGATGACTGTGGCTGTGACTTCAATGACATTGTGCTTGAGATTTTTGACAGCTCAGATCTATGTTTTTTTGTTGTTGTTGTTGTTGTTGCTGTGGCAGTGTAAACGGAAATGTTTTCTCAACAGCTCCTTTAATATTTCCACTGCACATTTGAAAGGAAACAAATATGACAGATCCCTGCAAAACCTGCTTTTGAGATATCTCTTAAACAGATACGATACAATTAAAATACTGTGTCCTTTTCGATCAGCGTGCGGTGGGTACTTTAAAGTACCCCGTAAATGTGTATTGAACCGTTCAAAATTCATAAGTTTGTGGGAGTATTTCCTGTGCTTTTTTTCTCGCACAAAATTTGCGCAGCGAAATAACTAAAGTCTGCAGGCATGATTCTGTGCATACAGGCATTCAGTGGTACCACCAGAGGGCTTACTGTTCCCCCATGGGCCCACATGAGGTTTTGTTTGCCACATCGCAAGCATCATAGGACGAAAATTCATTAGTGAGGCTTGTGTCCAAAGAGAGCAGGCAGGTTTGCAGGGGGGAGGCTGTATGAGAGTCCGCTCGCCGTGTGCTAGCTTAAGTGTTACACCATCAACACGGCTTGTGTAATGGTGGGCATCCACAGCAGACATGCCTCCATTGATTTCACTGTTTTTACAACGCACTTCTCAGAGGCCAGATGGTCGATCAAACTCACTCGGCAAGACTGTAAATGTCGAGGGGAAGAGCGTTTCTGCTGTGCCTGTGTGTTATTAGCTGTCTTGCCCTCCTGCTATGAAACTAAAATCGGAAATGCTTTGAAAAGGACAATGCGGCAGCTCATTACAGTATTACAAGGTTTGTTTGTGGCAGAGCCGTAGGATTTTGCAGAATCAAAGTATTTAGATCTGTGTTGTTTGGAACCGATCGAGCGCTCGGCATGGATTGTTTGGCATGGCTGAAACTGTGATCCGGTTTATACGGTACTGAGGAGCCTGGAGTAGCTGAGCGAATTATAATGCAGGGGAAGAATCGTAAAACCGGATGATATATGGCTGTGCGTTTTCACATATGTGCTGAAACGATCTCAGTAGGGTCACGTGTCTTTGTGCATTTCCAAACTGCATGTCACATGAGAGTTGTCCAAAAAAAAAAAAAACAGCCTTTGAGGTCAAACTCAATGGGTTTTCAATACCCAGCTTGACTTTTCAGTCCAGTTTGGATTCACCGCTGTCACTCAAACCTTTCAATATCATTCAGGGCAGCTGCAGCCTATCAGAATCCACTCCAGTTTTGGCACGGACGGCTCTGGACCGCATCCAAATGTCACTGCAGAGTAGTGCATATGTCTTGGAAAATGATGACAAACTCTCAAGAGGTTTGTTTTTTGTAATCCTAATTTTAAGGAATTTATCTTGTGTAGTTTGCCCGTTAGAAAGAGCCAATTGAATGAGATTTTTTTTTTTCTGAAACCTTCGTACACATTTACACACACAGCTTCATAATTTCAGTATCTTTTGGAGATTATTTTTTTTCTAAGATAAGCTTGTGCATTTAGGTCTCGGTTGTTGTTCAAGAATGCGATTAATGGAATAAATGTAATGCCTTCAAATGAGAGAATCAGCGCCAGAGAAAGATTTATAGAAAAATCAATCGCCTTATCTACCTAAGAGTTACAGTGCTTCATTATGAACAGTTAATCAATCTCACACACGTCTTTTTTTTTTTTCTTTCTAAAGAGGCATTTTCATATATTCTTATAGAAAATATCACAGAAGTTGCATTGATCTGAAAACATGCATTGCTTTCTTAAAGATTAAATAATTAATAGTATTAGATTAAGCTCTATGTAGTCATTATAACAGAATTTATATAATTGATTCAGTTAACTTTCTAACATCTGACTTTTTAAACATCTTATGTAAAAAATCTGTTAATGTAGCTATTGACTACATGAAGCACAGCTTTAAGTTGCATGAATTTTTGGTCCACGGCACACTTAAATTTGGAAAAGACTAAAAGCCTTTTTTTTTTTTCTTCAAATGGCTGCTTCATTCTCTAGAGACTCTTCATTTAAAACACAAATTAGCTGCAAATCCACATCACATGTAGCAGCAGAAAAAGCCTTTTTCACAGTATAGTGTATTTGACATATATAATGATGCTTCATATAACAGTATCTCAGCACTTTGGATATTTTACAGCAATTAAAATGCTCTTCACATTAAAAGCACATGATAGTTTCTGAGGTGTGTGTCCCCAAAACGTGTTTCAAGTGGGTGACTGAATTTCCGAATGACAAAAGAGCACAGGAAGTGGAGATGAATTTCTAAAGAAGCTGACAACAAGAATTGCACCATCGGTAAAAGATGGCCATCAGTTGCACAGTGAAAAATTAATTTTTAATTTTTGTGCAAATTTAATCTATAAGCTGTTGTGGGCGAGCTTAGATGGAATTCTTCTGGCAGAGACTAGAGGTTGATGCGTCTGTGCTGTGTTTGTGTGAAGTGTTAGGCACTGCACGAAAGGGTTCGAGCCCAGTGCACAAGTTCTTTGATGTCCGCCGTTGTCTACTGTAGTGGAGATGTGGGGAGACAGCAGCGTCTCACACAAACAAGACACACACTTACATACAGAAATGCATGATGTTTGTACGCATTCACGCAGCTGTGTGATTTCACTGAAGCTGTTGTACACGCGCTTCCATTTACAGAGTCAGCACACTTATGGCCTGCCGATTAGCTTCAGTGCCGTTAATGAGAGCGAGCAGATGTCGGTTTTGTTCGCATGAAACCCTGAATCAAATGCTCCGTGCTCTCTTCTCTCAAATCAGTGTCAATCTGTTATTCTGAAGCTGAGATCTACTTAAAGACAGACTACACACACATAGGCACACACACTTGCAGGTTTTTCAATAAATGCAGTATGCACACACACACACACACAAAATAAACTAATAAAAAGAAAACCAAATGGTGCATATTGACACACATCATGTGGCATGATTTGATTACATGTTAATGCAGCAGAAAATCTCCATTACACGATTTTGAAGCTTAATCTGAAAATCTATACATTAGATAGATTATAATTATGAGAACTTGAGGTTTCGGAGAGGGTATGCCTTTGATACACCCGTAGAATTGATAATCAAGCATTTTGATTTCAAAAGAAGGCATGGGTTGGTCTTTAAGCACTTATAAGCATGCATGACTGTTTTATTACAGCTTTAAGAATCAAAATAGGTCTATTTTATTTTCCTAATACACATTCATGCCTTGAGTGTGTTTGTGGTTGAAATGCATTTCCTTTTTACTATCACCTAGTTTATACATGCTCTTGGTTAAAGGGGAAATACGTAAATAGCTATTGTTTTAGGTCGTTTCAAATCTTGGCAATAGGGTGTAGGTGAATTGTGCACTAGTACTGGCATGGATAAATGGAATTGCTCTCAACAGGTTTTGCATTTTCAAATAGATTTCTTAAAAATAGTTTTGTACATTTGCAAATGTTTGGACAAATATGTAGTCATATATATATATATATATATATATATATATATATATATAACAGTTCAATAAACAAGGAGTGACTTCCCATGCATTTTAGACAAAACATTATGTTCCTCCAATGAAAATACTTCCAAAGGATCATCAAGTTTTGTGTGTAAAGTGAGTTATTTATTTTGTGTGTGTGTGTTTAGTAAAAACACATTACTTTTTAATTTAGAAGAAAATATCTGAGTCGCTTTTTCAAACAAGTAATACCAGTTGCTTTGTTTTCCATGTCTGTACTGACAGCTCTGCTGTTGCCATGTTGAGAGAAATTTTGAGCAAGCAGAGAGGCGTTGTGTGAGCTGTGTATTATTAATAAATATCTTTGCTGCAGTACTAACAGTCAATGATCCAATTTAAACTAATCAAAAATGACACCTTTTTAATTTTTGTTTTGGTGTATAGTGTTGAGCTTTCTTCTCCTGCCTTATATTCTTCATGCAAGTTTGAGCTGTGCTCAGTAATGACAACACAGCTTCACGGCAATTCGTACATATTTTACGAGATGGCTAATTTGTACAAATTCATATGACTTAACTCGTACAAATTCATGTGATTTTTGCTAAATAATATGCACTTTACAAGTTGCCAATTCTTATTAATTTGAATCAATGACCCTACACCTAACCCCACCCCTAAACACATTTCCCTAAGCCACATACTCAAAGGTGGTCTGGGAAAGTTTCTGCTATAGCTTTTCTGTTTTCCTCACTATCGAGGAATCATGGAGCGATTGACAATAGAAACTTAAAAAAAAGTCCCGTAACTCACGCCAGGCAGATCCATTTCCCACTCCACATGAATCCAGACTAGCGGAGCGATACTAAGAGTAAAGTGCACCGATGCCGGTCTACTCTTGGAATGTCGCTTGGCCAGTCAAACGCAGGCTTTTAGATCCACATGCAAACTGGCCTTGTTCTTTCCATAGCCGCCCAACAAAATGGTCAGCAGGAAATAGAGATAACATGACAATGATGGCACAACATTGAACTAATTCACTGACACATGAGGTCTTCCCTTTCACCAGGAGCCCTCTACTGTTCTCAGAACAGATGGTGTTTTCATATCACACTACAAAGTGTGCGCTCCACAGCACTAGGTCTTTCGGGAACATATGTTCTTTATAATAAATAATAAGCTGACTAATTTTACACCGATGCAAGAGTACATCTCCTTGGAGAGGAAGGGGTGGGCTGGAATCAAATAATATGCCAGTAGTCTATGATCTCATCAACAGAAACGGTGGGCCCTTGTCCCTGGATGTGTGTGACCTTCCGAATATGACAGCTCTCGGAAAAATGCATAGCTTGTCAATGTAGTTGTTTTCTCTGTCTCGCCCTTTCAATCTCACTCTTTTTTTCCGTTACTCTTTTTGTTGTTGTTCTGGGAGGTGCTACACCAGCCGACAGAATCAAATTTCATGTCCACCCATTTGTCTTTATTACGAGCCCCTGTCTAACGCATCCGATTCCCACTCACTCCCGTCAACCGACCCCTGCTGGGAAAGTCAAACAGAATTAAACCGTTCAAATGGGAAAACCCGACCATGTTTTCCTGTGTGATCACAGGTCACAGCAGCAGGCAGAATAACTAAAGCCGAAGACGCTTTGCACGTTTCTCAGTCTCTGTGAGTGACCAGACAAGTGCTCCGATCGACACTCACATGCCAACTACATATCTGCTGTGACTCGGCCTTTGAGAAGCAGTGAAAGGAGAAAGCAAGCTTGGGAGACTCTTATTTAGTTTGTTAATTAGCTCGAACCTTTTGATCCCAATTTAAAAACCTGCCACGTTGCAGCACTCGCCTCTTTTGTGCATTGCCCGGAGCAAAATAAAACGGAGCCCATTTTCCCCCTTTGCTTTTCAAATAGTGTGGCATTCAACTTCTCCCCCTTTATATTCTCCCTCCCGTTTGATGCGAGCAGCCTTATCCATCTGCCGACATGCCCGCTGCCCGCAGAAACGCACGTTAGAGTATGGATCACCCGTTTCTGCAATAATACAGTGGCAGTCCATTTCCTTCAGCTTCACTGAACATTGATGACATTAAGGTATATTGATTTAAATGTAGATTCTGTGAAGAGGTAGTTTAGCCAGTAGGTTGGAAGGAAACTCACTAAAGAGATTCCTTTATTATTCTCCATTGGTTCTACTAGACAATAAAATTAAATTGACAGCACATGGAGACTTTTTCTTAAATTTCTGAAGGTTAAGTGTGCAATTCCTTTGATGTGTGAAATATCTGATGCATTAAAAATTAGTCAGTTGGTTTAACTTAATATGATTGTGAAATGCATTTCTCACCTGTTTGAAACGGAAATTTACAAAAGAGATTATTTTATTATCCCAATTGGTTCTACTAGATAATATGATTAATTTGAGAGCAAATGGAGACCTTTGGTTAAATTTGTAAAGGTTAAGTGTGCAATTCCTTCGATGTGTGCAATATGTTATTCACTAAAAATGGTTAATTGGTTTAACGTAATACAATTACACAACACATTTCCCTCAAGATTGGAAGAACTATTTAAAAAAGGGAATATTTTATTTTCGCAATTGGTTCTACTCTGCATTTTAGGATTGTAGGATATAGTGTGAGATATTGGTCACTGCACATTAGCAATGTACACCACAAAACCCAAAAATAAACAGAACATTAAACAATCACAATATCACATACAATAAGACTTAAATTCAACATCTTGATCCGGTCACAGACAAAGCATGCTGGGAAATTGACATCTACTGTCCAGATAAAGTAATAATGGCAAGAAATGATTGATACTTTTCAAACTTAAGAGGATTTAAATATAATGAAATTATCTTACAAAAAGTCCAAAGAAACACCACTAGATCTTAAGAAAAGGTCTCAAATGTATCAACAGACTAATGAGTATGTAATAACTGAGAAATGCATATAAAAATGTTTTTTTGAGCTATGCTATCCACACTTTGTAGATCTGTTTCTTGTCTTATTGCAAATTATGTGTTGTGTATCAATTTTGGACAAGCATTTGAGACAAACTTGAGGTAAGAAAAGGCATCAGAATAAAATGTTCCTGTTAGGTGAGCCCTAGCTTTCAAAGTCTCAACACCGCTAGAAATGCAGGACTGCAGGACACAGTCTCATAGCAAAAGGGAAAATTTGTTTAGTCAATCTTAGTTTATTAAATTAAAAATACACAAATTAAAAATTGGCACAAATAGCTGTCTATGAGTTTAATGGGAGGGATGCTGACATATACCTGATGGTCAGTCTGAAGTACTTGGAAATTAACATGGCGTGTTAGTTATCCTAATATGCTCCTGTTACAACTGCTAACCCGTGATCTACAGGCAAGACATGAGTTATTGTGATCGTCAGTCCATTGGCACTCAAAGAGGTCTGTAAAGGGTCAACCAGAGCTTAGCTGAATGAGAACTGCCTTTGAATTTCTATTGAGCAACAGCTCTTTTCTTCCACGTCTCCTTTGTCCTTTCGTGAATCTACAGGTGCAGTGGATCATTTCTGGTTTTGAAGGCATGCAATTAACAGAAAATATAACTATTGAGTTTCAGCATTGTTGTAATAAAAAAAAAAATACTGCATCATATTTGTTCTATTCCCAGTAAGATACTTATTTTATTGAGAGATTCTACATCGGAAGTTGGACTAGGTTTGTTTGAACAACCACGCCTATTTTAAAAGCTATCCAGTAAAGTGTAACAAGGCTTTTTATGGATCCATCAAGTTGTTCTCTGTATACTCCTCTGAACATTTGTAGCATGAAAGACTGGAGTAGGAGCAGAGTGCTGACCTCAGATATAGTGGTTGTGAAGGTCACAAGACCCACAAATCCCAGAACATCTCAAATGGATGCTCCAAACAGCACTTTCGAAGTGAAAAGGTCAAATATTATATAAGTTATATGATGTTACTGTAAAATCAGAGACTTAAACAATTTAAAGTTTTGTAGTGTTCATTGGTGCAGAATATGCAATAGTGGATGGTGTTGTTTGCTTAAGAACAATAACCAATCCACTTTCTATTGTCATTCATTGTGCAAGTTTTTATATTTTTATATTGATATTTAGGCAGTTTTTATGTTCTTGCATGTATAAAATAAATAATAAGTGTAGATTAAAAGATCACTACCACTGTAGAGATGCAGTAAAAAAAAAAAAAAAAAAAAAACAATCTCCTGCATGGAAATGGACTGTATGAACAATAAGTTTGAATACAGAATGATTGTGAAACCGAATAATTAGTTGAATTAATTACCGCTCCATTCATTGATCGACATCAGACGTGAACTTGAGATCATGAAATTTGCATGAATAGACACAGTTGGTAATCAATGGGTATTATTTACCTTTAAAAAGCAAGATAAATAAATATTTATTCTTCTCCAGATCCTGTGGCAAAAATTATTTTGCGTCGAGATACTTGCTGTTAATTTGACATGCATTGTTGTGGTTGCATCGGTTTATTCAACATTCTGAATTCATCACAACATTTTGGAACTGGGTTTTGCAGGCTAACATTTAAGACTGCTGATGCACCTCATAAAAACAGTAGACTGATAGCCCTAGGGGATTTACCCCTAGGAGGCGAAGGCTGAGTGGAGCTCAGAGTCTGGCCTGGTCACCGTGTGCCCCCGGGAGGAAGGTGGGGTAACTGAATACTGGACAATAATTGGCTTGAGGTAGCAATGGCTATAGATTAGGGCGGTAACTGAAGAAGCCAAGGCCGGGTGTCCCCGACTAAGCAAGCCAAAGGCAACAGTCGCAAGGAACAAAAACTCCACTAGGGAGTAAAAACCTTGGGAAGAAACTGGCTTAGAAGAACCTGGTGGTATAGAGCTCTGATAGGGTAATTAGGACATTTTGAGATTGGCGGCAGCTGGTTAATCGTTCATACATGCTTCTTCCAAAATTGTTATAAAACATAATTTATTGCTCTGAGAGATACCATATTTTAATTTTGGCATGTCTATACAATGTGCACTAGCTTGTAAGCCACTAACACAAAGTCATTACTGAAGCATAAGCCAACAGCTAGTACGGGAAATGTCAGGGGTAGTGTAGAGTCATTCAGGCAGGAGATGAGAACAGCAAGGTGAACTCTGATCTGGGGAGCTAAAAGATTACCAATAAACACAAGAAAACAAAGGCTTTTGCTGCCGCCCTTGACAATAATGTGATGTCTGGACTTTGAAAGGTATTGCATAAAAATTGGACCACTATAAAGCTCAGAAACAGCAATGTTTTGAAATGCCTAAATTGATTTGGTTTTAAATGTCATGGACAGTCAAATGATTCAGAAGACAGGGTTACTGCTGAAAGCCGCACACAAGTGCCTCTATAATATAAAAAAAAAAACACAGCTCAATATTGTTGTAAATATGGTGTTTATCAAAATTCCCGATTTGTCTTTGTTGTAGCTTGTGCCTTGGGTGTTTGAAAAAAAGCAGATCAGTGTACGTGTCTGCATTTGCGCACTTGTCTGTAGTCATGAAAGTCATTATCCACACATGAACATGTTTAAGTTTCAGTGATAAATCATTGGTTGTGTTTGACATTAGTTCACTCCAGGTTGTGGGTCTTAAAAAGGATGAATGAAACCCTGTGATTGAACAACATGAAACGAAGCAGTGATTGAAAAGAAAGAGGCACGTCTAGGCCAGGGGACAATCAGTGGGTCTTTGTGCCGTTTTCCCAGCCGGTAATGACATCTGGAACGCCTCGTGCATAGAAATAGGCATTAGCGCTCGGGCAGAATCCGGTGTGGCTGCAACTCTACAAAGATGACAGAATCCACACAGTGAACGTCTGCAGGATGGGGCCTATTAGAGACCGAGATCAGTTTGAGCTGCTGACAGAGTTGAAAAGAAAGACTTGAGCAGATATTACCTCCAATTATGGAGCTTCCTGACCAGTGTGATCGAGTGGAACTGGGAAGGCTGAGCCCTTTCATACTCTCAACACGTCAACTTATTTTCTTAAAGGCCTTACGATGATATAGAGTGGCTTGCTTTTCTCATTCCTTCATCTCTCGATCTCCACGTCCTGATTCTCAGCCTTCTCATCTCTTTTCCTTAAAGATCAGCGATGCAGGGCTGAGTGTTTCAAAGTCCTGGAAAAAAAAAAAAAAAACGGAAAGTGTTTTTGTGGGGGACTCAACTGCGAAGTAGACCTCATCCTGTCAAATTGCAAATTTAATCCTATCCAGCATGTGCAAATGGTTGTAATCCCCACCGGGACACAATGGTCTGTTCACTTCTCATCCAACCACTGCCTCATCTGGCTGGATTATAATGTCTCTATTCGAGTAATGATTGCCAATTACACATCTTTATATAATGGCCCTAATGCCATTTGGGTCTGCTCTATCTAATGCAGATTTTAACAAAACAGACTCAAGTGTATTTTTAAGGATTTTATTAGCAGATAAAAATGAGAATGAGTATTACTCCCTCAGCCAACCAATTAATGAATAATAAAACCAAAAAGTCAATCAATCCCAGTTTCTTTGGTCTGAGATGTCAGACCTTCAGTCAGCCAACCTGTCAGTTTAATCTGTCAGTTAATCAATCAATTAATCAATCAATCATCCAGTAATTCAGTCAACTAACCAACTCTCCAACCATCCAAACTAATCTACCAACCAATCAGCCAATCCCAGTATCTACAGTCTGTGACACTAATACTTCAGTCAGCCATTCAGTTAGTCTGTTAGTCAATCAAATGTCCAACCATCCAACAAGCCAGTTAACCAAATTTACCAATTACCTAAACTAGTATACCAACCAGTCACCTAATCTTAATATCTCTAGTCTGTGACAACAGTGCAAGAATGAATGAATAAACAAAAGAATGAATTAATTAATGTATGAATGAATGAATAAATCAAATTCCCAACCATCCAATAAGCCAATCAATCAGCTAACCAACTCACCAACTACCCAAATTACTGTACCATCCAGTCAGTCAGTCCCAGTGTCTCTGGTCTTTGACATCAGTTCCTGACTCTGTCATACCGAAAGTACCTTTTCTGTGATTTTCCAGTAATCTGAGTGGCTTGATTTGTCTCAGCTAGAGGGAATAAACGCTGATTGCCTTCCCCAGGTCTTGATGGCAAGTCAGAGTGTTCTCTCCACAGAAGGAACGTGCTCCTCTGGGGACTGATTGGCTTCTTGGCCCTCACAGTGCTGGCTGACATGCTAGCTGTGTAGCGCCGGTACACCTGACACAGTCCTCATGATTGGAAGACTTTCCCTGCCCTGCCGAGCCTAAAGTATATCAATTCTCTTGTGTGAATTTAACCCAGTTCACAAATGTTGCGTCTATGTTGGATTATCAAAGGATGATAGATGTTTCAACCAGTGGACTCCAGACAATATTTGGAAAGATGAAGAGATGACTTGGTAACTGAATAACAGGATAGAAATTACTTGTCCTGTGTTCTATGCACACAGTGTTCGGACCATCAGCTTCATGTGTTTTACAGTACCACTTTATTCACATTATTATTTTATTTTTTGTAGCAAACCAAGAAAAGATGTGAAAACATTTTCACACGCTGCATTCACTGCAAAACGTTATGTACCTGCAATCCAGACTAACTAGGTGATAAATGTGCTGAAATTGCACTGCACCAAGTATACTGTATATGTACATAAGTAACATAATATTATGTAAGTAACATAATATTGTGCAGTGCAATCCTGCCTCTACGTAAATTAGACTTAACATATTTTGTGCCTTATTCATAAATCTCTGAACATGTTTTCTGCCAGAAATGCAATTAGTTTAACAGAATGCAGGTAGTAAACTGCATTTTATTTAACCCTTGTGCCTTCCACGGTCATTTATGACCGGAATTTTTAAAAAAAAATATTTTTAAAAAATCAGAGCTTCATCGGAATGATATGTAATATGTGGACGTTTATGGCACTTGGAATGTGAA
>JAUCMS010000028.1:1531534-1550058 GCA_032357445.1 Enteromius radiatus | reverse complement strand
GTAGCCGGTAGTTATCGCAAAATAAGCCCCTTCAGCGTGATACAAGACCCTCCGCTTCGCGTCGGGTCCTGATCACAGCCCCGACGGCTTATTTTGCGATAACTACCGGCTACACGTCTATTATCCCTTACTTATTCACCCTTTTTTCATTGACTACAAAAGAAGAAATTTTGAAGATTAATAATGCAGCTTTTGCATTTATTTGACCATACATCATAATTATATATTGTGACTTTTTTTTTTCCACCACGAAATGAACAAATTAATAAATTAATAAGGTATCTTATATTGATATTGTATGTTTATTCTCAGCGCATGGTCGTCTACATCTTCAAACTCTTTACCTTGTGACAGCAGGATGGATTCTGATTGACTGTCAATATTTGTAAATTGCAAAATATTGTATATTTAAATAATTGTTAAAAATAAAAATTTAAATCGTTCTGAAAGTGATTCCAACAATATTGTTTCTCTATATCATTATAGTGGTGGTGTGGACCTAAAAAAATATTGTGAATGATTTTTACTATATCTATCTTTACTATTACTATTTAACTACATTTTTATCATTATTTTATAGTTATTTTTCCTGGTGTGAACAAGCCTTTAAAGCTTGTACCCAAGCATAAAACGCGAAGCAATAAAGCGTCATAAAAAAAAAAAGCCTCTTTTTTGTGGTTTGACATGCCGTGTTATAAACGGGCCGACCAATGAGATTGCCGCTTTTGTTCACATGTCTGGAACTGTTTAAGCTAGGTGGCGCTCCAGCACATGGAGGTAAGTAGATGAAGAAGATGGGCAGTGGAAAGATGAATGTAGAGCTGCTGGTATTGTTGGTTTCTAAAAAAAAAAAAAGAGTTCTATAACATTAATTCCTTCATAGCTGGAGCAGCTGCTTGAAATATCCATGTTTTTTTTTGCCAGTTAACAAAGAAGCGTGTGATTGGTTTTGACAAGCGCGTCTTCTGGCTCCCTTCTTCTTCTTTGTGACAAGCTAGTGTCAGAAGCATAAAAAAGTTGTGTAACGGGGATTTTCTGTTTTTCATTAAGCGCCGTCAGCTCATTGTCAGTGAAAATCGCTTGTGTATGAACAGCGAAAAATCTGTGCGCACTATTTTCATACAATACAAAATTTTTATCTTACAGCTTAGTTTTTTTTTCTTACACCTTTTTTTCTTTTTACAACTCAGAATCGCAAGATATAATTTTTTTTTTCTTGCAATTTTGTGTTTGCATTTCACAGTTTCATGATTCAAATAAACTGTTTTTATGTTTCATTCGGCTGCTTTTATACCATGTTTTGATCTTATATGGAGCTTAACAGATATGGTTGTTATGTACAGTAATTATATGAAAAAGAACAGCATGAGTACTCTTCAAAAAAATCTCCTTTTATGTTCCACCAGAAAGATCTGGAATGATGAGTAAATGATGACAGAAATTATTTTTTGACAGAGCCATGTCTTTAGAAAAATGATAGCAGAGACACAGAACACTGTGTCCTCTCACTTCATACTTGTGATTTATGTCTCTCCATATTTTACAGTCATTTATCTTGCAGTAATGTAATTTTGTGGGGAAAAAACAGTGCCATTTTTGCCTCATTGTTGGCAGTGAGATCCTATTTGTCCCCTGTCGCTTCTCACACCAGACACACCTCTTTCTCCTTAATTTTATTACAGTTTTTGCAAAGATCGCCAGTTGACCTATTGCATGTTTCCCATACAAATTTAACCAAGCAAATGCTGTAACGTTTGCATAAAACATTTTGATTGTTTCAAGGTATCAAACCTTGATTGACCAATGACCAGCTCAGTTCTGTATAATTAATTTGGGAAATCTATGTTTCCTTCATGGCTCTGCTTATGCTCAGTCTGTCTGCGGTCTCTACAAGCATGTGAGGGATGCATTTATTTATTTGGTAGCTGATGATGATCGAGAAACTGAGAGTGAGATGAATGGTATTGCTAATGGAAAGCTCTCTCCAGGTATTATACACAATCATGCTAAACATTAATAAACTTTTTCAGCATTAACAGAATCTGGACTTCCCTTCCATTAGACTTCCCATTCCCTTATCATAGAAAATGTATTCACGGTTACATGATGTGAGTGTTGAGCTAGGGAACACAGCGATGTACTTAAAGCATCTGCTAATGAAAAAGTCTGGCTTTTCGCCTGCAGGGCGCTACCTTCTCTTTCTCTCTTGATGCACATGGATGCCAAGAACTGCTCCGGGTTCTTTTTGTGTGTGTGTGTGTTCTGGGGCCGTTATTTTTTTGGCCTGCGCCGTTCATTGTTCTGCAGAGTTTGGCAGAGGTTACTTGGCACAATATGACCAGGGCGTCTAGCACCCAAAGTGAACCACCTGCATTCAACAATAGCGTTACCCTGCTTATGTGGAAGGGCCGTGGTGTAGAAGTATTATATCAGTGTAACGATCCAACTGGAAGTGCCAGCGACATTCCACTTTGTGTGTTTGTCTCCGTTCTATGTTGTGGACTCTTATCATGAACTCATGTCTCCACCCACCTTGTCTGTTGTCATAGCTACCCATTAGTCTCTCCGCCCCTCTGCCTTGTTTCCGTTTGTATAAAAGTCCCGTTTGTTTCCTGTGAATTTGCTCGTTAATGTTGGATTGTCCATGTACCCTGTGATTCATCCCTTTGTGAGCCATTCTCGTTTCTCTGTGTTTTCCCTGTGTTTACCTGTTTTGGATTATAGACCTCGCCTGCTCTCGGACTTTCGCTCTAGCCTCGCTCCCCTGGACACTGTTTGCCATTTGTCTGACCCACGCTTCGTGTCTGGATTATTCTCTTGCCTTTGCCTTCCATGTCCCAGTTTGCTGTTATCGACCCTGCCTGTGATTCTCCTGTGTGCTTTAATAAATAGTTGCAGATGGATCCGCATGCCTTCCTTTCTCCTTGTTACAATCAGAGGTGAACCCTGTGTTTTCAATGCTATAGCTACACTGTATTTTGTATTCTGTATAGGCACATCATTTTAAGTCTTGACTACAAAAGAAGCAGTTGAACATTTCCAATTGGTATTGTCCAGGAAAAAATAATGAAAACACACTGACCTTTTGTCAAAATGTGCCCCATTAGGCGACTCTCACTCTGTATATGAAGGAAGGACTCACAATGGAAACCAGGCGTTTATATGAGAATACTTTTGTCGAATTTTGTTTGAAATTGCAATATACTCATTCACAACATATTTATTTGTAATAATATATATATATATATATATATATTATTTATTAAAACAAATATTCTAAATTATAAAACAAAGCAATGCACACATTTTAAAATGTATACACAGGTCAAATGCTAGTAATAAATATATACTATACTCATAAAGGCACTACGTTTACATTACATTAAGTTTGGTAATTTTATTCCAAAGTGACTTAAAAATAAGAATTCAATATAAGTTAAATAAAAAGTTACCTCGACAAAATGATCTTGTGGCCACAACATAATATCAATATCCTACGATTTAATAAGATGTTCTCACCAATTCATATCTCGTGGCCACATTATATTATCACATTCCCAGGGGTTAATATGTCGCGGCCACGACAAAACTAAGTGAACTGAAGACATCCCCTCCCGTTCACCGTAACAAATGCCTCATTTGTAATGTGTTTTATTGTTTTGGTGTCATAGCGTCGGGACACAGCATCAAGTTATAGTAAGGGGCGTAACTTTTCAAATGCTTAAGGTATTCGGCCAATCACAATGCACTGGATAGCTGACCAATCAGAGCACACCTTGCTTTTTTAGAATGATAAGCTTTGTACACCTCAACCTGTTAAAGGAGGCACGGCTGGAAATAGAAATTTTTAAACAATGCAAATGTCTTTACTGTCACTTTTGATTTATTGCATTCTCACAGAGAAAAAAAAAAAAACAAAAAAAAAAACAACTTTTCTTAAAAACTAACAAGACAAACAAACCTTAGCTGACAAAAAATTCTTGAATAGCAAATACCTATCCTGCGTATGCTTTATATATTTAAATTATAATATTATAAAATTATAATTGTTAAAAATACTTTCAACAATACTGTATAAGTACAACCTAAATACGGACCTATAAGGACAATTATTGTCACTTACCTACATACATACCATTGTGGTTTTAGTATTTTCACTTATTTAGAAGACAGCTATTTAAAATATGGTATGTTCTATAAAATATATGGTATGTATTTATGATATATTTTTTTCCCCTTTGTATAAGGGAGGGTGAACATTATATGTCACTTTTTTGTTTATGTGCCCGAGTTTGTCATCCTGTCAAGTATTTAATGTAATAGTGCAGTGCAAAAAAAAAAAAAAATCCCTGCAATGCTAGAGATATGGAAAGCAAGTGAGCCACGGAGGGCTGGAAAGAAACACAAAAGCTGTGTGCGAGAGGGAGTGTGAGAGGGAGGGAACAGAGCGAACGCTGTGATAAATTGCAGAAGCGCGAAAACGAGTCACTTGAGCATAAAATTAGATTTTACAAATGTGTTGTTACCTGACAGTTATTTGACAGAGAAGATATCGCAACATTGGAACGTATATGAATATTGCTAATCATATTGAATAAATGAGAGGTCGGGGGGCTTTGACGGGGACGGATCTTAATTTATCCCTCTTTATCACTGCAGACTTAAACTTGTGCTTGATTGGCTGCTGTCATTTATATGGTAATTTGAAATGCTCTATAACAGACTAAAATTCTGCTTTAAAAAACGCATGAAACACTCTTCAGATAAGCACTATGACATTGTTAGTGGGGATGGACGTTTTGGACGAATGGAGTTTTTCTTTAGTAAAGCTTTGAAATGCTGAGAAAAAAGGTGTCTGTTTTCAATTTAAATATTAATATTGTGTAATAATAGTTTATGTTTATTTATTTATGAGAGATAAATGAGATGAAACACAAACATGCAAAACTGTAACTATTTATTTATTCATTTATTAAAAAAAAACATCAACAATTGCTCACATGGTATCGAAAAATGACAATATATTGTAAATGTTAAATAAGGACACTTTTTTTATGTTACTGTATGTTCATTGCCATGCACAATAATCAAATATTAATACTAATTAATACACAATACTAATAATATCTAATATTATGTTATAATATCAGCTTTATTTGTGGCATTGCTAGGATATATCCAATTATTCAAGGTTAATTTGATTATTTAATAGCCTAACATGTAAGCATAACATGTAATTCAGTGTATTGACCTTTTTAGTTTTACATTTATTTTCATGGAATAAGGAACTTGCGTTTATCATGCATTTATGTTTGATATTTATGTTTCTCAAGACTTTTCCACTCATCTAGAACATCTAGAGCTGCATAATTTCAGTCAAGCCTTTATTTATTTATTTAATATAGATGGAAATGCAAATAAAAAGCTGAACGTGGAAGTCAAACAAAAGTCCAGTCAAAAGCTCATAAATAAGGGGCTCATAATAAATGTTTATTTAAAAAAAAAAAATGTTAATGTTATATTGAACATTTTAAATATCAATAATTAAGGTACAAATTATAAGAACAGAAAATGTGTAAACAAACAGGAAAATAAGCAAAATCAGTATTGTTGTAGTACAGCAACAGTGTATGGGCAATGGGCAAAGGAATGTAGTTAGTTTCCAAATGCCAGAGAATAAACAATCTACCAGCCAAAGTCCAGAAAAGACATTAGTAAAATGTGAGTCTTTCTAACAAAGTTAATAAACAGTCCTCCTCTCCTTCTGTTCTTTCAGAGCTTTTTTATTGTAAATATGTTCCAGAAATGCATTAGTCAATTTGTCGTGGAATCTGAAAGTCATTATGTGTTATCAATCATGGCAGATTGAGTTTAAGGAATAGATGATGTCTGTTTCTGCCACTGTAATATGTCTGACTTCTGCGCTCATTCATTGGAGACAGACGCCGAGTTCTCCTCTTGTTTTCCTTGGGGAATAGACAGATGGAAGGGGATAACAGGGCAATACAGCGTCCTTTAATTGGTCAGTGTTGTGCACAATGCTGGTTGTTTGCCGTAATTGTTTAGTGCAGGCTATTGTCTGTTGCTTTCTCCTTTGCTATTGTGTGGCAGAGTACCTTCAGCTTCCAGGGAGCAGCGCATCTATTCACAGACATGCTGGGAAAGAGACCAGGGGAGTGTGGTGTGCTACAAAAGAGCTCCCTCTAGAAAAGCTCAGCTTGCGTGCAGACATTCATCCAAAACATAATGATACTGTCTCATTGTTGGGCTTTTGGCTGAGCTGCGCTTGGCTGTGTGTGGTGAGTGTGTAAGCATTCAGACTGGTACAGTATATTTGGGTACAAAGCACCGATAGAGCCACCAGAACGCAGGGTCAGTGTCAGTTGACCCACGACTGTAAACTTGTCTTGTGCATTAATGGATTTTTTGTGGAAAAACCAAACAGTGTGTTAGCGGGAAAATACACTGCATTTTCTGTTCTTTCTTCTTCTTTTTTTTCTCTGTAAAACTTGACCATACCTTTGATTGAATAAAATAGTATAACCACATGATATACTGTACCACTTAACAGATCATTTATTAGTAAGATAATAAGATAACAGAAATGTAGTAATAATTATTTAATATAAATGTAATACATTTCTCCATAGAGCTTCTGGAGAAGATTCTACTGCAAATCATTTATTAATAATAATAATATGTACATTTCCTGAAGGAAATGTGAGTGGTGCTTGGTGTGGCAAAACTCAGCCCTCGGTTGCTATGGAGCTGCTATGCAATTGCTAGTGTGTGACTATGAATGTCATCCAGGGTATGCTAGGGTGTTGCTATGTGGTTGCTAGGGTACTCAGGGTGGTTGCTAGGGTAGTTGCTAAGGTGTTGATATGTGGTTGCTAAGGTGTTGCTATGCAGTTGCCAGGGTACTTGGAGTGGTTGCTAGGTTACCCAGGGTGGTTGCTAGGGTGTTGCTTCGCGGTTCCTAGGGTAACAACGGTTGGTTGCTAGGGTGATTCCTAATGTGTTGCTATGCAGTTGCTTGGGTACCCAGGGTGGTTCATAAGGTGTTGCTATGCGGTTGCGTGAGTACCCAGGGTGGTTGCTAGGGTACTTGGGGTAGTTGCTAGGGTGGTTGATAAGGTACTTGGGGTGGTTGCTAGAGTGTTGTTAGGCCATTACTACTTGTCACAGATCATTACTATGGAGTCTTATAGAGTTCTTAGCAAGTTCTTATCCTGATTTAGCACTTAGCTAATCACTATTATCATGTATCTATTTACTAGCATGAGTCAAAAGAACCGAGTCCATTGTCCTTACGATGTTCTGATGTAGAGATATAGGTTTTGCTATATGGTTGCTAGGGTACTCTGTTTGGTTGCTAAGGAGTGACTTGGCAGCTACCAGTGATAACACTCCAATGGTTGCTTGCCAGTATGAATGATACAAATCAACCTCCATGTGTCTGTGATGTTCAGATTTGACGATATGCCTGTTTGGGCTTTGGTTGCTAGGGTGCTTGGCAGTAGTTTCTAGGGCGTGGCTAGGAAGTGTCTATGGTGAATCATGATTGGCTGTTTGCTGCCTTGAATTTTTTTTATGATGCTGGGGAATATTTTCAGTCACTGTGTAATATAATTTCACTTGCTGCAGCCAGAAAATCACAACTTTTCATTGTCTGTCATAGTACGCAATGTAACTACAGAAGAATCAAGTTTTAAGAGAAAAAATATAGAAACTCTTTCATTTTTTCTAATGGTCTAATCAGATTCAAGGATCTATGCTAAACTACAGCTAAAAATGCTACCGCCAGACCTGGAGATCAGCGGAATGGATTTGAAAACGGTAAAAATCAGCTCTAGAGGAGTTGGAAAATGAGCTACAATACTGAACTATTTTCAGAAATAGTTGAGTGTTCCTTTAACTTTTAATATGTTTATTGCTGAAATGTTTAACATTTTTTAAAAGTTTGTCTTTTTTATTATGGGTAAATAAATTGCAAGACAGGTTCTTGTTGCAATGCTAAATAGATATCACAAAGGAAAATATTTTAATCTTTAAAACCCAAATGAAGATACATTTTTTTAATGAAACATAAGAGATTTCTGTCACTCTATTCCACCAAAACTTTGATGCATCAAAACGTTCATAAAGACATCATAACAGTAATCCAGCGGCAGAGCAGTCTAATCCAAGTCTTCTGAAGAGAAATGATTGCTTTATATGATCAACAAATTTAATATAGGCTTTTATTTGGAAGCTCAAGAGATGTTTTAATTCTGAATTAAACTGATGTTTAATTTAACTGATTAAACCACTCAATTCATATTCTTTTATTTCATAATTAGCTTTTTAAAGGATCAAAGTTTTGGATTTTTATTAAAAAATCATCATCTGTTTCAAAGATGAATGGGGAGTCTTATGGGTGAGTAAATGATGACAGAACGTATTTATTTATTTATTTTTCCCATAAATTACCATAAAATTCAGCAAGACCTCAGCATACCATTGCTTTGTTCCCCTCTTTTTTGTTCTAAGTCTGATACCAATTTGTTACATTTTAAGCATTCTCACTGTTTATGCAGTATTTTGTATAGTAAGCTATTTATTGCTGTCATACATCATCATAAAATCATGTAGTATAAGGCTTGTGTGCGAAGTTCATGGTGGTGATTTCATTCCAGTGACGCAAAATCAGATTCTGTTGACCACACACCCTTTCTTTTACTCACCTTTGAAGTTGGGTTCTGTTTGTTTTTGTATTTTTAATGTTATCAATTTTGCCCCGTTGGTGCACAAAACATATTTTGAGTAGAGACTGATGCTGATATCTTTTTTTCTAATTTCAGTAAAATCTTTCATGCTTTTACTATTCCCACCCTCGATGCTTCAGAATCTCTAACCTTGTGCCTGTAAACCAATTATTTCTATTGTGCAACAGTCAAACATCTTTGTTCGGTAAAAAAAAAATAAGTAACTTGAAACTTGCCTGGTGTCACATTAAAAAATGGAGAACATATCACTATGAGATTCATTCAGAAACACAGTTTCACCACTAGCCCTGATGCAAAGCACACACAAAGAATTTCTATAATTGTGTTGCTGTTTAGAGTCTTTCTTCGCAGTGCTTTAAGAGCTAGTGGATTGTAGAGAGGTCTACTGGCAGCCGTATTAGTAAAGGTAGCAGCTGTAATGATCACATGTTTTCTCTATCAGGCTACAACCCAAGAGATTAATTAGCCCGCCTTTGTAAAGCTGTTTCAAAACAGGAAACAACTTAATCGCAACTTAAACTGACTGATGTTAGAGAAAGATGTGCAAGAAATCTGAGATCAAAAGTTGCAGCTCAATTGACATTTAGCCCTTTAAAGACCCCGTTTTGCACTGTGCAGTACATCAGCGTAAATATCCTGCACCATTAACTTGTCTTATCTGTTTATTCATAAAGATCCTCCTGATCGGAAACAAAGCTTCTTCTCTGCCATTTGATGGAGGAGTCGCAAGCGTTTTGCTTTATGGCTTGTATATCTGGAAACAGCCGCATTCATTGTAAAGCTATTCCCGGGGCTTTTTTTTTTTTTTGCTTGTTTTTTTTTTCTCCTTGCAGCAGCCGTTTTTATTAAATCTATTTTAGTGCTTCCGAGCAATGCACATTTTATCCTCTTAATAGTCAAATTAGTATATACTCCAGCAATTACTTAATGTACTCTAATGAGATTTCCCCACAAAACGGCAGGATTCATTTATTTTAATGCGCCGGGGCTCTTTCCAGGGAGTTTATGCATCATGTCCCTTCAGAAGTCAAGCAGCGCTGGAGTCATAAATAGTGTGCATGGCTCAATGGATGCTGCTCTGCTCTCTGGATTGTAGGCCTGTGATCTCCCCTGCAGCCTCGTACTTGAGCTCTTCTCCTTTGGGAGAATAACAACGATGTTCAGGTCGTTCTTGACCTGTGCTGAGGTCTGACTCAAGAACTCTTAAATATTCATGCATTTGTGGATCTACATGCTACAGACTCTAGAAGTAGGATTGGAAATATTTAAAAGGAAAGTGTAAAAAAAAAAAAAAAAGCCCAAGGGTTTTGCTGTGTTTGGCACAGTGTTTATCTGACATGCTTATGCACTATAAAATTCAGCAGGCACTTTCTGCAAATAAAGTTGGCATCCAAATGCCCATAGTATTTTAGGCTTTACAAGAGCAAATCCCATAATTTTGTTGTGATAAGTATAACAAGTTAGATCAATTATTGTATAAATTAATATGCATGACAAATAGGGCATTTTAAGCAAATGAGTCGTCTGTGCTATCCCTTTTCAATCAATCAATAATTCAGTCAACCATCCAATCACGAGACACAAGATAAGTATTGGCAGCATTTATTTCATGCTTTTGGCAGCATTTATTTCATGTTTTCATCTAAAAACGCTCAGTTTCCACACTATCTCTTTCAGTCATTTCCGAAGAGTTGCTCATCCACACTGAAACGACTGAAAACGCTTGTGTTCCTGTACTGTGCATGCGTGAAATGTAAGACGATTCGATCTGCGTCATTTCCGTCTGCTATTTTTTTACCTTTCGGCTCTTTGAAACGTCTCGGCAAAATGTCGAGGAAAAGCACCTCATTTTTTTAAATGGACTGAACATGTAGAAACTGATATTAATCTTTAATAGGGCTGTCAGAATTGAGAGCAAACAAAACAACCGCTGTACAATACCGTCCGCCATCTTAGTTGAACTGGTCACATGACTGCATCATATTACTAAAATGTGTCATCGTTTTCAAAACGCCTCCATTTTCACAGTCCACACTGTGACACGAAAACTTCGTTTTCAAATTTATCGTTTTCAAAAAGCTCTGTTTTCCTTGATCAAAAACGCTGTTCTCAGGGTTGAATTATTATTATCTTTTCTTTCTAATTACAAACAGTTACAAAAATGCTAAATGTTAATTTAAATATGTTAATTATTTTTTTTACAGTACAGACAATTGCATGGACTAATAATAATAATAATAATAAAGTCACTCCATTTCAAATGTCACACACTTTAGTTGCAACCATTATTTTGTACTTTTCTTTTGGAAAGTGCTAATAATATTTTAAATCCCAAATAGCATGAACGGATATGTGGAATTGAATTCTGTACAACCGAACAAACTTTACTTCTCCAATATTTCTCTCTGCTCATATGTCTTTGGCTTCCAGACCGTCATATCGCTGATATACTCTGGAAAGGTGAAGCAGGTCTAACAGCATTAATCCTCAAGGGCTGAAGATTGCTCAGCGTGCTCCAGATGTTATCATTTTATTGTTTTTATAGGGTTCTATTGCACAGTAAAGTCAATAAACACAGAGTTTACTTCTCCAGCTCTTCCACTGGTGAAATCTTGGCAGTAAAATGCATTTCTGAAAATCATGTTATGAAATGAATTGGCCCAAATGGCTCTAAACTTTTAAACTTCTATGCAAAAACCACAAGCTATAGGGCTATGTATGAATTTATTTTTTATTTTTATTTTTATATGTGTATATATATATATATATATATATATATATATATATATTTTTTTTTTTTTTTTTTTTTTTTTTATCAGAGAATAAAAGGTGACCTCCAGACCTTAAGGAGGCAAGTACCTTTGATGAAGCCATTTACTTTTCTCTTTCTCTCCTTCACTCTCCTCATCTCTATTATGGCCTTGAACTTTAAAAGCCTTAGCTGTGACTGTCAGACACTCTTTCTTTCTGCTGAGCAGATCGAAAAATGGTTGCTTAAGTACACAAGCGAGGTAGCCGACAGCTCTAAATGCAAAACACCTCCAGAGGTTTAGATGTGGTGCCAGGCTTCATCTCCGGGTTCAGCATTGGTTCATTTGACAGTGATTTCTCTTTTTTTTTTAGGTGGAATTTTTGAACAAACTGATGGACCCGTGGCGCTCGTCAGCTCAGAGGAACTGGCCTTTAAATTTGCAGTTAATAATATCAACAGAAACAGGACATTATTGCCCAACACAACGTTAACATACGACATTCAGAGGATTAATATCTATGATAGCTTTGAGGCCTCCCGAAAAGGTGAGTTGTGTAAAAAAAATGCCGTCAGAATGCAAACAGCTGATAAAAACATCACAATAATCAGTGAAGTAAAAAGCTGCAAGTTTGTAAGGAACAAATCTGTAATTTTTAATTTTAAATTTTGGATGGCTCGAGGATGAGTACATTTTCAGCAAATTTAAAACCATAACCTTTTATTTAGTCTTGATTTATTTGTTGGGCAAAAACCCACTTGGCCTGTTCTGAACACAGAAAAAAACACAGTGACATATTATTAAGATTTAAAATAACCATTTCTTGTTTACACATATGTTTAATAAATACTATTATTCTATCTAAACAAATTGTTATGGCAGAATGAAACTTACCACCATTTTGTAAAAAAATTAATATTCTGCATGCAGTGACATTTCTGTTTTGACATTTCTTACTACATGACCCACCGTCTGCTCTTGCCAGCATGCGACCAGCTGTCTTTAGGTGTAGTTGCCATATTTGGGCCGTCTCACAGTTCCTCATCGAATGCTGTGCAGTCTATCTGCAATGCCCTGGAGGTTCCACACATTCAGGTTCGATGGAAACACCACCCGATGGACAACAGGGATACATTTTATGCCAACCTCTACCCGGATTACTCTTCTCTCAGCTACGCTATCTTAGACCTTGTGCAGTTCCTCAAGTGGAAGACAGCCACCGTGGTTTATGATGACAGCACAGGTGAGAGATAATGGCTTTATGTCAGTGTGTCATTGTAAACTCTGTTACTTGATGAAGTCCTTGCAGCCAAAGTGAGACCGCCACCTTTAAAAGTGTATTTTAGACTCTGTACCTCAGTGATAAGAAGCAGAAGTCTCTTCATTTTCCTGTTGCTGTCAGAATGAGGCTTCAGGCCTCGATATTCTAGAAACAGTTTGCATCAAAGTAATCGAGTAATGCTGCTTCTGACAGGAGCGGGAAATGGAAAGCAATTCATCTGAGATGCAAAATATGTGTTAAAAACATATTTATTATTAAAAATACAACCAGGATAACTGCATGTTAAATCGAATGTCTGCTTTATAGTACATGTTTTCAGAGCTGTGGCACAGAGGGAAGCATTTTGCTTTCAACATTTTGGTAGATCTGCTCACAAGGGACCTGGGTTTGAATCTGGCCTTGGTTGTGTCCCAATTTTCCTATCTCTCTCTCCATCAAATTTATAGACGGTTTTAGCTGGTCCAAGATGATTATCTAACTTGGTCTAGACCAATTGGTCAACTTGGTCTTTTAATAGCAAGTACAAATGAAATGGAATTAATTAAAGAAATTAATCTGTTAATTCATTGAACTGTATAATGTGCTGGCAGAACATGCTTACAATCTTTCCTATATTGATTGATTATGCAGGGTGGACAATATAATGACATGGTAACACTTTATTTTGATAGACCACTTTAGATATTCTACTAACAGTAAGTAACTATGCAACTACAATACATGTACAGCAGTCATTGGAGTACTAGCAGATACTGCTTAATATTTTCCAACACATTGTTTGGAAGGGTCCACAACAACATACCGACTATCAGAAACTTTGTAAGTATATGTCAGATTACTAACCCTAAAAAATACTCTGAGAGGAGTTAGTGGATATGTAGTTGCAAGTTAATGAGAATTAGTTGACATGTAGTTACAAAGTATAGTTATAGTTAGTAGAATGTCTAAAGTGGACTATCAGAATAAAGTGTAACCATATATTTTTTTAATTATCCCAGAATTTTAATTCAACTTTGATCAAATACTTACTGGACTAGGCAATATATTGGTTTATGTCTAGTGATATCGGTCTGGTAGACGTTGTTCTTCAAGGTGGTTACAACTGTTAGGCCACATTCAACCAGCAACATACCAGCTATCATGTTCAAAAACCTGCTTGACCCCCCTAGGCTGGTTTGTGCTGGTACTGATAAGTAATTGACTCTGGCACTCAACTCTTCTTGTGCAGGTTTAATCAGACTCCAGGAGTTAATTATGGCTCCATCCAGGTATAACATCAGGCTGAAGATCCGACAGCTCCCTCTGGATACCACGGACACCAGACCTCTGCTCAAAGAGATGAAAAGAAGCAGAGAGTTTCGCATTATCTTTGACTGCAGCCACACAATGGCTGCCCAGATCCTCAAACAAGTAAGCTCGGACTGTTAAGTGATGCACACTCATTAAACTCAAGCCTGTTTGAAGTTTAAGTCCAGATCTAGAGAAGCTCTTTTGGATTTGCCTCTGACATTTAAATTAAATATGCTGAAGGCATGTTAAATTATATATTTTGCTGGAGGCAGAATGGAGATGAAGCTACACATACGTTAACAAGTACAGTGGCCCCTATTTCTTTATGTTATACTTAAAAAAATATCAATGTTATTGCAAAAAGCCATTAAATAGTTCCTCTATTGGCACCCTTATGAAGGCCTATATGAGCCAATACACATTGGATTTTCGAAAATGTAGCACCTAAAAAAGTCTTTGCAACAAGTGCTTGGTTGCTAATGTATGCTTTAATTTTAAAAAATCTAGTGCTATATGATTTAATTTTGTATATTTTTAGAGCACCCTTAGTATTTTTGAGTGCCATGAAAAAAAGTTTATATTTGAAATGAGGATAAAACAATAGATATGCTTCTCAAAATGAAGACTACGGTTAAAGTATTTAGTCACTTTGTCCTTGTTAGTACTGCTGTAGCTCTTGCATCATTTGTTTGAAGATGCAATTTGCTTTGATGTTTTTAGAGAGCTAAACATCAAAGGTCTGTAGAAACCTAAAAAGTTTGTTAGTTATGCATAGCTGATGTCTATGGCAGCATATAAAACTGTATAGACAAATGTTGCAAAAGCTCAAAGTATACTTCAGTTTTGACACGAATGCTTAGCATATTCATACAGCTGAAAGTATAGTCTTTCAAAGTGTCCCACTTTATATTAGGTATATATATAGGTGGCCTTAACTACTATGTACTTATATTTAAATGAATAATTTTGTAAAATGCACTTTGTTTTACACTGTACCAAATTCTCTTTAAGACAAGTCATGTCATTTTTCTCAAATAGTATTATAAACGTATTTCTCAGACGAGATCAGTCAGTCCGCATGCGCAGTCCTAGGCGAACGTCTCAGAATGCTAAATGTTTCTATGGCAACTGGAACTTCTAACGGAAGATGCGTTGATGTGCTGACTTTACACATCAGCGATTGGTTATTTTATTCAGAAGGCCGGGCTTCCTATGATCGATCAGATGTTAAGTGTTGCATTTTCCCCCATTCATAGCTGTATGAGTGACATGTCTTGGGTTTTCTAAAGTCTTTGACTGTACTGGCTGTACTATATATATATATATATATATATATATATATATTTAAATACCTACATGTAATCACATCTATAATTAATGTAATTACATGTATAATTACACTGTTGACCCATCCCTTACACCTTAACCCATATCCCTCCTCAATAGCAGAATTTATTTTCCCATTATACAGTAACATGAACACAATAGGTACATTGTACTTATTTTTTTGATGTAAGTACATAGTAGGCCATCTAATTTAAAGTGGGACCTTTCAAAGTATGCAACACAGTATAAGATTACAGATATAATTGATACAATGATGTCATATTTGATGTCAATGATGTCATATTTTAAGTCTTTAGAGGACCACCTTTGAAATAAACCAAATTTGACCATTCTGAAGTCTCTGCCTCTTACCACATCTACTGCTCATTAAATATTAAGTATATTAGTATAATTCATCCATTAAGTAGGCATTTCAGTGTTTAAATTCCTTTTTTTAGTAAAAACACTATTTCTTATCCTTTATTAGCCTTACAAATGAAAACATAAAGCAAAAGCTGGGATGCCAGTTAAGAAACTTAGCAGTGTCGTTTTTAAAGAAATACATATTTTTATTTATTTATTCATTTTCAGTCCTTAGTTGTGAAGGAAAGATTTAGGTTGTGTGTTCACAATCTTGTCCTTGCAACAAAACAGAAGCTCATCTGATAACAGCACAACTGCTATGGAGAATGTTTATCACAGGTCAAATGGGGACTGAATATGTTTTTCTATTTATATCTGAGAGAAAACATTGTTCAAACAGCTACTTCTTTAAACTTCCTTTGTGTTTTAAAGGCTCTCCAGACACTATTTTACTCTTCATTTCATTCAGCGTTGACGCCCCTGCATGTATCTTCCAGTTTAACTGTAGGCTGTATTATTTCACATTTGAACTTATGAAAAAGTTGTGTCATTCTCTGTGGCCCGAGTCTTCTTAATAAGCTTAGTCCTGCGGTCACCTGTCTACAACCTGTCTGCGGCTCGTTTTTCTCTGTCAGCCTCTCCTGAACTTCTGTCGGTGCATGTACTCCCCCTCAGGCCAAAGAGAAATAGGAAATGCAGTCGGACACAGAGTCTGTCTGAGACGTCTGTGGGCTAAATCCCAGAAGTCTTTAAAAGGCAGTCTATGCTTGTGGGTGTGTGTGTGTGTGAGGGACTGCAAGATATAGAAGGTACAGGCCCAGACATGGAAGGGGCTATTTCTGCAACCCATTGTAAGAAATGAAACCATTTCTGACTTTTTCACAAACTTGAGTGATTACGGTGTAGAAGAGGAAAAGAGCTCAGCATAACCTTGAGTTTTCTTCACGGCAGATGGCATAATTAAAGCAGACATATGAGCACCAAGGGAAAAGTGAGCATTTATATCGAACATTGAAGGAAATGTATTGGGAGTAGCTATGACCAATGTATAAAGCAATCGTTATGCTAAAATACAGAAAAAGGGTGCTATGATTTTTATGATCGCAACAGAATCCAGACATTATAAATGAAACCACATTTCATAGGTCACCATTATTGATTGATTATGGATTATACACGGTAGATTGTTACATTGAGAAAGAAAACAGAAATAAACAAATATGAATAGAATTTTGTTGCTTCCATTGTATGTAAAAGATCAGCATCCATATTCTTATCTTTTGTGTTCGGTAGAAGAACAAAAGTCATATTTGGAACAGCATAAAGGTTGATCTTTTGAAGAGCTCTTATTACTACTAAAAATCTAGCAGTGCTAACTGTTGTGTTATATGATAGACAGATGGAGAGAGACGGTGATAAATCAACAGAAGCTGAATAGTTCTTCATAGTTCCGCTGTTTTGATTCAACCTCATTTGTTGTCATTGTTTGTGTTGGCTGCCACAATGATTGCAAATTACTCTGACATGACATAGTGACCTTTTTCATTGTGTTTTCTACCCCACCCCTCCTCTTCCTCCAGGCCCAGATGATGGGGATGATGACAGAGTACTATCACTACATCTTCACCACTCTGGTAATGTACCGCAGTACTAACGGCAAATTGAATGTCATTTGTTCTTGTGCTGCTCCCACTTTATTTTATGATGAATGGCTTTTAATTGCAGATGAGCTTTGGATCAAGTCTGCAATATCAATTTCACTTGACAAAACAGCCTTAATGGAGTTTCTGCCACCCCAGTGTAAACATAGCCCTTCCCTCAAGCTCAGATCAACAAAACATCTTTGGAAAAGCCTTTACAAAGGCTACAAAGTGATTGACAACTGTGTTCCACTTCTGAATTTTAAAGTTTAAATTGCAATTAATACTTTCCTCTCTATCTCGCTAACGCATTTTCTCTTCAACAGACTTAAACTAATCAACTGTGTTTTCATTAGATTATTATTATTATTGTTTTGTTTTTTTCTGCCCATGTAAACTGATCTAATATATTTTTACACATTTATCATTTGTTATGATAAATAGACCATAACAGTCACCCAGAGGAGATGTGCTGGAATTTCACTGGAAGACAATGCAAATGAATGTATTCCATGGTTGAACTGCATTGGCTGACTGCACAATGTGATTTTGAAAAGTGAAGCCATTGCTTCTCGATCGCCCCAGGTGACTGGCTGCAGTATAGGTCATAAACCCCACCCTCTCCGGGTAATCTAATGGGACGTGAGACAAACTAAACAATCAAATTACACTATAAATATATTTTTTTACAAAGATGGTTTCCATCATTTTAGGTAGTTCTTATCATGCTGATGTATGTTCAAGTGTTCAATTTTCTATCAAGTTGGCTTTAAACTAGTTATTTGATGCTATAAAAACAACAACATGTCCACCAACTAATACGCTCGTATAGGTAGTTTCTACAAAAGCAGTGAAACAAGACCCATCAGATTGTATACAACAATAGCGCCCCTATCGGCAACAGAACATTTGCATATTCATGTTTTGTACAATTTTATTGGCCATGTGATTCAGGGTTGGTGTAGCTCAGATTGTAGAGCGATGTGTTATAAGACGAGACGTGATCATGCGATCGTGGGTTTGAACCCATTTTGCTGCCTTTTTGTAACGGGTAGGTTTAGGGGTGGGTTAGTGTGGTCATTCGTACAAATTACACCTACTAAAA
>JAUCMS010000028.1:1517529-1531089 GCA_032357445.1 Enteromius radiatus | reverse complement strand
ATCGAGCCGGTCTCCGAACCCTAACCCTCGCTAGGGTTACAAGCGCTGGGGTTCGGAACCTGCCGTTTCCCCGGCTCACTCCCAGGACAGCACGCCAAACCTGCTTTACCTTATATGAGGGAAGCGCAAACTCTTGAACCAGCTTCATATCAATGGGTTTTCATAGACAGTAAGTTTACTCGGTAGCTCATGTGATACGTTGTTGCACTTAGGTTTTGGAAAGCTCCAATTTAAATCCCATGTAACTACTGTTTGGCAAAATCTGTGTAAAAGCAAGTTGAAATTACATGGTTCCATCAACAAATACCTTTTTATATCAGTTTTGCATTTGGTAAGTTTTGCATTTCACGTGTTTTAGCACTGCTCAGTGGACATTTCTCTGGCAAACGTGCAGTAAGGTACATAAAAACAGTGTTGAACAAAAAGTGCAAAAATGTATCGATTTTTACGAGACCAGGTTGGTTATTACTATAGTGTACCAGAACCAAATGTGATGCTACAGTATATCCAAGATTCCAGTAACCAGTTATTCTTCTTCTATCCACTCTGTTTGCATGCCCTTATACCGTCACAACACACTGAACAGCTGAAGAACATAGGGTATTTGTCGAAACCTTATGTTGTCATAATCTTCTTGATGCTTTTTTCTCTGAAATTTGAGGGATATTAAATATATTGGAAATTAGGATATTGATCATATATTAAACAACACAGTGGTGGTTCTACATTGAATAATAATCCAACTACAATTCGACTACATTCGAAGCATTTAAGCATCAATCATCACTTGTACTTGAATGCTGTACTAATACAGTAAAACAATAAGATGGAAAGAAGCCATAAAACAGATTTCCAGTGTCTACATTTAATAAAAAAATCATTAATGGTATAGTTCAAAAAGTGCTGTTTCTTGGGGCAAGCAGTTTTCTGCATGTGTTTTTCGTGCTTCTCTCTGAACAGTTCCAGCCCCACAGGGTGTTAATGAAATAGTCTATTATGTTCTACCACATTTTTTCATCGCCCCCATCTTCCCAACATGTTTGGCAATATGTAGGATGGTACAAGAAACAGAGCGACTGTTCTCAGAATAACACTCCAGACAATAGCACGCATAGTGTGGGTGTGTGTTGGTATTGTTCTAGAGCGTTAATTAGCCTCAGCGCATTATGGGAAGTTCTTTCAATGAACACGGACTTGCTCATTTCGCCATTCATTCTCAGATTTACAGAACCTTGTGTTAGACGGCTGCGCCTTTTGCTTTGACCTCATAAGACGAAAAAGATCTCGATTAATTTACACTTAATCTTAATGCTATTTTCCACCCCAGCAATTTCATTTTCAGAGTGTTTCATCCCACATCATGCCATTGAGAATGTGAAATTCGGATCCTTTTTTTGAAGGATCCACACTGTTCAAATCATTGAATGCCCAGACATAGTGATACGTTTCAGTGTCAGGTCGGCATTCAGAGCGCTGTGAAGTGTTTACGGTTCAATTCGCTGAATGGGAGCAACGAAGACCGGATTACAGAGGAAATAACTGTTTCAATCAGCTATTGTGCGAATGACTCCTGGCTCACTGTCTATGATATCATGCATGCTGGCAAAGAGGTGTACGTCCTACTATGCTTCATCTGGCTGTACCCAGGCGGCCTGGAAAGCACGGTATTATCCTTAATCTCTTTTATTTTTTGCTCTGTCTGTCTTCTTTTTACCCCCCTCTCTATCTGCTGCCTTTATTAGGGGACAAAGAGACAAGAAGCCTCTCAGCCAGCAACAATGAAGCTTGATTCAGGACAGTTAAATTAGATCTTTTCTCTCTCTTGCTCTTCCTCTAGGATCTCATGGCCATAAACCTGGAGCCGTATCGCTTCTGCGGTGTCAATATGACCGGCTTCCGCATCCTAAATGTGGACAATCCTCAGGTTGCCTCCATTGTGGAAAAGTGGTCCCTTGAGAGGCAGATTCCCCTAAAACCTGACTCCGGTCTCCTGGAAGGGATCATGACGGTATGCTTCCATTTTCTCCCTGAATATCACCGCCAGCTAACCAAAAGGAAAAAAAAAAAGAAAAAAAACTAATACCGAATTAAACAATGGCACAAATGCTTTGAATAGGTTCCACTTTCACTATAACCAATGCAAGCCATAGCCGTTAATCCATATTCTCAAAAAAAAAAAAGAAAAAAAAAAAAAAGAGCTATTTATTCCTTAATATATTCTGTTAGCTGTTTCAGATGGATTTGGTGTCCGTACTAAAAATAATTGCCATTTAAGTTGAGACTTAAATACAGTATCTGCTTTTATTTGCTCTGTAATAGAACCTTTTTAGACTGCAGCAGTTCAGATTTAATAATCCCAAATGGTATGCCTCAGACGCTGACATTGTGGAATACCATAATATCATAAAGACTGGTTTCAACTCTATGGCTTCTGTTATTATCTATTAATCTATTTCACAGTAGTTCAAATACTCCTATGCTGTTATGTAGAATTTCTGCTTATTTTGATGTAAAGGAGTACTGCTATTACAGAAGAAAAAAAAAGTGCTACCATTTACTCTAAATTGACTTTTTGTTTCATTCATATCAATGTGTACTGCTTTATGTCTTTTGTGCAAGGTTGAAAAATCTGGCATACACATCTTATATGGTTTAATTTGATTTGCAACAGCTAACAAGACTGATGTGAGGCATATACAGTACTGTAGTTTATGCCACATCCATCTCTGTGTTGAATGTTTGAATACAGACCATTGCAACCATTCAGTTTAGTCAGTCCAGCTACTGACTGAATATATTAGTGTTCCCAACACTTACATAATTTTCACAGCTCTCAAACCACAACAACTTTTTGCCTGGTTACAAGAAGCTAATGGCAAGGTCGATCTAAAGGACATCTCAGGGAACACTCATCCTCCTTCCTGCGGACACGCTCAGTCTAATGTAGCTCACATTGCCTGAACAATGCACACTTCAAGGCCTCATCTCCCCAGAAGATTGTTACAGTAGGATGTGCTAGAGACTCAGCAAGTGGATGGCATACCAGTTATTTTCTTGCTCTTGCTTTATTCAATGTTCAAAGTGTTTGCAGAAAGAACCAGTAGCTGTTGCTTTATGGCTGGTGACAATAGCAGAGCTGGAAAGTAATATTTTGTTTGTCTATATTTTGGTTCTTGCTTGGCTCATGAGGGTCAGTGGACAAGCATACTTATCTCTCTGTTTTTATGTCAGTTAAATTATATATCAAGGGTGTCCAATCCTGCCAGCATCATGCAGATTTGCTCAACATGCTTGATTGCAAGATTTTTTTAGTAATCGGCTGAATTTTCTTTCTTTCTTTCTTTTTTTTTTTTTTTTTTTTTTTTTAGTAAAGACCTTAATTAACTGGTTCGGGTGTGTTTTACATTTGGGTTGGAATTAACCTCTGCAGCACAGTGACCTTCCAAGAGCACAATTGGACACCCCTGGTAGGTGTTAGAGGGAATGTTTTAAGTGCATAGAAAGAACCGACTGTAGAGGGCTGGAGACCAAATACATTCAAGCCACAGTAGCTGTTAAAGTTCTTTGATGAGCTGAGCTTGAGGGATCAAAAACCTTGGTCAGATTGTGAGGTACAAGGTGTTATGCTGCTGCCAGCATTGCTCCTGGAGTTGGTGAATTTAATGTGCAAAAAAAAAAAAACTTTTTAGCCTGCCATGTTGGGCAATACATTGTGAACTTTTTTGGAAGATGTTATTTGCAGATAGTATGCCAACACCTAAAAGTTGAGCTAGGTTACTCTGGTCAAAGAGGGTCACCTTAATCACTAATCAAACACAACTCTGTAATCTAGTAATTGTGAAAATCTTGTTTTGATTTGTCATGTGTGTTTGATTGAAAGTTTACTCCACCCCAAATTTCTGAATTTTACAAAGCGTCAAGAATACTTTTTATATGCAAATAAAACTGTGTACGCTATATATATTTTTTACTTAGGAGTGGAGTAACCCTTTAAAGATTAAGCTAAAACCTGCTCTTTAAGACTTTTATGAAATGCACATACTGTACAGTATAACAGTAATGCTACTGAATTGTCAATGGCTCACTTAGTATCTCAGGTGTTTAAGTCATTGTATAGGTCCATTTTCATAGTTATTCTTACACATATTCTGATGTAGGGCATCCTTAAGGCACTTTATAAAGTAGACATATTTTACTAAATCAAACATGCAGGGTTCAGCATTTAGAGAGGTTTTAAGAAATGCTTTGGCAGTATTTGAGCTTACAGTAGACCGGAAAACAGTGTTATGAAAACAGAGAGAGAACGAATTTAAGGAGGCAGTGTCTGATAATCCTTAACATTTAGCTGCAGCCTGTTTGCTGTAGATTGAGTGTGTCTCAGTTGGAACTTGTGGTTGGATTTGGCTTGGAAGTATGGTTTGGTCATGCAGAGATTGTGGAAAGAGATGAACTCCAGTCACAGTGGTTACAGATGCTGAAATGGTTGGAGGACTAACATCTTCTGTTGCTCTCTTGTGCCGAACTTGCTTGATAGACTGTGCAGATAGATTCCTTTATCTTTGTGCATCAAAATCAGAAGTCTTACATGTGATAGATACAGGTGCAACCAAATTGTACAAAATGGTGGCATCGACTCCTGAATTGTAACACTGGCAGTTGGAGCAAGAAAAGTAAAAAATAAAAATTAATAAAAACATTATTTATAGGCAATGATAGTGACTACAATAAATGCTGGTAATTTGTTGATTGAAACGACGTCTAACTGGATCATTCATGACACATAGTTTCTTCTGTTCAGTCTCAATCTTTTGCTCAAGTTCAACTTTTTTTTTTTAGCTTTTAAATCACCAAAAAATCTGGGGATTGTAACAGATAATTATGTGCTAAATTCATGTGCTTCTCACTGGATTATGTGATTGAGATCAGTCCGCAAATAAACATACCTGCTCTTAGTTCAAATGAGTACTGCAGTTTTGATCCACTTTTGGAGCATTTGCCATTTGATGTTTCTCATCAAAAATAGCAGGGCAAAATCAAAGACAATTTGGCAACTTTGTAGAAAATGAAATGCAAACAAAACTTAGTCACACTAGCATGAGGAAAAGACATACGATGTGACCATCAGTTGTAGTTTGAAGGCGTGCAGTCCGGATTCAAGCAGTACATTGGATTCTGATTTTGCAACACTTATTATTTAACTTTTAGACATTTGTATGTCTAGGATTTAATTAATTAAAGAACAATGAACAACGATGCATTACATAAAAAAATATAATATAAATATAAAGTGCAGTTTATCTACTTTGGAAATGAAGCACTTGCTTGCTACATTATTAGCATCCATTATTAGCCCTTATGCACTACCAAAACAAGTACTGTATGAACCTCTGGCAAACAATAACAGGAAAATGGTGCCTATTTTCTTAAACCACAAGCACATGTCTCCACCTCCTCCAAAAACAACAAAACATGTACTCATGGACACTGTCTCCTAGTTTATTTCTACTTACATTTTTATTTAAGTGTGCTAATGTTCCTGAGCAGTGGCCCAGTTTGCTGTTTGACAAGGTTGTCAACTGGTCAGGTCTTGCACTCTTCCCGCTTGTCACATCCTTTCAGCTGACATATCGCCCCCCTATTTATTCCAGACAGATGCTGCTCTGACGTACGACGCAGTCCACATCGTGTCGGTTTCTTACCAGCATGCGCCGCAGATGACTGTCAACTCATTGCAGTGTCATCGCCACAAACCCTGGAGGTTCGGAGGACGCTTTATGAGTTTCATTAAAGAGGTAATGACAATTGCTTGTGGCAGTGCTGTCACAAACACTTCAGCTCTACAGAGACAAGATAAGATATATAAGATATTGTTTAAATAACACAGCATCAGCTTCTCTGCTGAACACTTGTCACTGATGTTTAAACTCATTTTAAGTGGTTATCTTTTTTTATTTTTGGTCCCACTTTATATTAAGTGTCCCTAATACCTGTGTACTTACATACTAAGGAGATGTGTATCTAGTATGTAACCACAGAGTAAGTACACACCGGTACATAGTATCTACAGCTGTAATATTTCTGTAACTTCACACATGTAACAACCCTCAGAATGGTGTGTGTAAGTACAAATGTGTAACAGGACATTGGTAACAACACTTTTTTTTTTTTTTTTTAAATCCATAGCAATTGTCTA
This sequence comes from Enteromius radiatus, assembly GCA_032357445.1. Lineage (NCBI taxonomy): Eukaryota > Metazoa > Chordata > Actinopteri > Cypriniformes > Cyprinidae > Enteromius > Enteromius radiatus. Next base: position 1,524,896 of record JAUCMS010000028.1, on the reverse strand, counting down.
TTTAATATAAAGTGTAACACTTTATTTACCAAAACGTGCTGTTAGTCCTGTTACACATTTGTACTTTCATTACCAAAAAAGTGTTGTTATCAATGTCCTGTTACACATTTGTACTTACACATACCCTTCTGAGGGTTGTTACATGTTTGAGCTTACAGAAATATTACTAGATACTATGTACCGGTGTGTACTTACACTGTGGTTACATACTACATACACAACTAGTTACTATGTAGTACACAGGTATTAGGGACACTTAATATAAAGTGGGACCTTATTTTTTTATTTAAACTCCATTAACTGTAGATGGTAGATGGTGACCCCCGTTAGGTCAGCTTTTTTTTTTTTTCCATACTTAATTTATATTTGTGGTGTGAACTTGAAGATAATACACCCACTAAATGATGTTATCAACAATGATGATATCTGCAAATTGTAAGCTGAGGGAATATCTAGACCAGCAGCATATATGTATGCCTTTTATTTATTTATTTATTTATTTATGTAATGTCAGTGCAGAAGGCATTATTTTATTTTATTTTAATTTATTTCATGACATACCAATAAATTGGAATTGGTTACAGTAATATTCTTAAGTTACAGAGAAAATGAAGCTTTTATTTTTAGACGTCAACCAATATGGATTTTTCAGTGGTGGCTGTTGATATGGCTGAGATAAATTGTGTGAAATTACACAATTTAATTTAAAGATAGTAAAAATGCATGCATAAGAATTGCTAAAATGTAAGTGATATTTATATAATATCAATATTTACTCAAATGATATCATTAAAACATACTCAACAATGAACCATCCATCCGTCCATTCATCCTTCAATATATAGATATATAGATATAATTGATTGCAGATTCATTTTTGTGAATTGTTTAGCTTGAAAACTGTGCCTGTGGTATCTTTCTGTGAAGTAAATAACACTTACCCTGATATTTTTTTTTTCTTATCAGTGACATTCCCATACATTTAATTGTGACCTAAATGTCAAAATACCTTTACCAAGTAGTCATTAGTAAATACGTATAACACTGATAAATACTGCATCATTATTCAGAGGCAATCTTTACTTTTAGCGGTGGATATTACCTGATAAACAATCACCATTCACCATCCATTTTAATTGCCTCATTTAAGTGCAGCAGATAAGTTGATTGCAGCAAGTTTGCATTCGTACTATTTAAGCCCTGAACTACAAAACTCACAGTGTCCCACTTTCTCATCACCGTGTGCTTCGCACGCAAATGTGCTCGTCATAATCAGCTCTTATTTCAGCTCACAAGAGAGACTTTGATTGGGACTCATAATAGGCAGATTAGAGTTGTTGAACACAGCTCTGTGGAGCGGCGCATACAAGAGAAGAGCAAAATGAGGGCCGTAGAGTTGGCGTGGAGAGTATTGTCTCTCTTCGGCATAGCGGAGAACACGTGTTCCTGTGAAATATCCTCACTCCTGAACAAGAACGGAGGTGTTTCATTTGGAAGAGGTTATGGAGAGGGCTGGAGATCTGTGTGTGTTGTTTGGGGGAGGAGCTCTGTGCTTAGGGGACAAGGGAGGAATGGGTAGGAGGAGTTGCAATGTAATTTTTTTTTTTTTCGGTGTCTCTAGAGGTTGTTGCAAGTGAGATGGTCGTTAATTAGGACGGAGGTCTTGGGGGAAGATGTGTCTGAGTTGCTGGGATGTAAAATGTAATTAAAAAGGAAATAGAAGCTGTGTGTGTATGTGTGTGCTTATGAGGATGTATATTGGGGTGTGTGAGCAAGCATAAGTGCACCATACTTGGACAGAATTCAGAACTGAAAAACTGAACTTGAAAAACTGAAACATTTTTATTTATTTATTTTTTAATAGAAATGAATATTCACATTGTTTGCAAAATGTAAACTATTTAAGTGCTAATTATCAGGAGATTCCATTGTACTGCCAATTCTACAGAACATTTTGAAGACTTGGGGGTTAAATAGAGCATGTACACTATTAATGCAATATGGTAATTTGTTAAATATAATGAAAGCAAATTAAATACTAATTGTAATGTGAGTGGCAGTTCAGTGTTTAATATTATTAATTAATTTAATGTTCATGTACATGCCCCTTAAACTCTGGAACATAACATTGCCTTTTTAAGCTAATTTAAAATGGTTAACTCTTTTTATATTTGATTTAAACTGCATTCACTCTATATGGTGTCCCCAATTTTTATTTTGTATTTTTTTTGTAATTTGAACTTCAGTTCTGCCTCCTTTGTTGATTTTAATTGCATTTAAATTGGGGAATGTAATTGGGATTTAAATAGCATTCTCAATTAAATTCTGAATATTGCACAACGCTTGTGTGCTTTAATTGTTGAACCTCTCTCTTTGTTCTTTGAAGTCTCATTGGGATGGCCTGACGGGACGGTTGTGCTTCAACAGAACGACTGGTCTGCGTACCGACTTTGATCTTGACATTGTGAGTCTTAAGGAGGATGGCCTTCAAAAGGTAATCCACCACACAAATACATAACAACTGTCTCAAATCAGACACAACATAATTCACAAACAAACACACATTGGATAATAATGCATTTGTTGTGTCTTCATGCTTTTTTGCATGGCAGGAGGGATAAAATGATCAAAAGCTGTTTTGTTCTGCTAATGCTGCCTGTTAAACAATGTAATAATTCAGTTTTGTTTTGCATAGTCGATTATGCCAGAAAACTTTCATGCTGCATAAGAGCAAATGCTTCATTGTTTCTTCCCTCAAATAACCTTCTGATCTCACAGTCTAGCATACTGAAACCTCTTGTACCTTGTCTCATTCGGTCACTATTGCTGTGCAAATAAAGAGCAATTTGTGTCTTACGTTTAATTTAGCTCCTAACAAGGAAGCAAATGAGGTGTTTAAGCGTAAGTTAGTGGATCATAAAGCAAATTGGATTAGTGTACAAAGTACTGTTAATTACAAGCCTCAGTTAATGACCGGCTGAAGTTGCACATAGCATGCTTTTGTGCAGTAATGAGGTGTGCAAGCATATCCATGCTTACTTTTGTGAAAAGAAGTCCAAGATTAGCACTACTATTTTATTGATTAGTTGTCACGCTTTGGATTCAAAATGTAAATTACACGTTACTAAAAATTAATTAATTAAAAAATAAATAATTTAATTGATAAGAGAAAGAATGAATGAGTAAATAAATAAATACATAATTGGGGGATTTAAATGCTTGAGATCTGGCAACTGCAACAACTTGTAGAGCAGGAGTGCCCAATCCTGCTCCTGGTTATCCACTGTCCTTCAAAGTTTAACTCCAACTCTAGTCAAACACACCTGAAGCAACTAATTAAGCTCTTCAGAGTCGCTTAAAAATTAAAAGCAGGTGCGTTTGACTAGAATTGGTGCTGATCTTTGCAGGATTGAGCACCCCTGTTGTAGAGGCATACAATTAAAATGTCCTATTCAAATTAAATGTTTTCCGGATAAATAACTGATTGCATGAAAGACACACACACACAATATATATATATATATATATATATATATAAGAGAGAGAGAGAGAGAGAGAGAGAGAGAGAGAGAGAGAGAGAGAGAGAGATGCACTTTCATTTGAGCAGAAACACCAGCTTACATGTTGGCTGATGTTTTTATAGTTCATATGCTTTTTTTCTCCATAATGAAGACAGAGAATGTGCTTATGGTTGCCAGGTTGGGAAGCTTAAGTGAATCACTGGGCAGAAAATATATCAGTTCAAGAAAAAAAAATAAAAATCAAATTAGGGAATTTAAAGGCTTGAAATCTGACAACCATAACCATGAAAACTTGTGAAGGTTTGTTAGTGTAGTGTTTCGGGGTTACCAGCAGGCACATATCACAAACAATTATGCTTAATAAACTGAGAAAAGCACAGAAAGAATTATTACAAATAATAATGTGCATCTCTACTCCACCAAACACCTCCACATAACAGGTTATAAAGCTTTACTTTATCGCCAACTCATTCAGTAGCACATACTTGCAAGATGATAAAAGACAGTCCTGTAGGGAAATCTAATACAATTCCAAGTGACATGTACAGATTTCTCTTAGTAAACCACATATGTAACATTTTCTAGAAGTAGACATTCAGAGAGAGAGAGAGAGAGAGAGATTGAGAGAAGGATATTAATCTGCTTTTTAGATTTGAATAAGTAGGTACAGTACTGAGAAGGCCAAAAATGTCTCCTGTCGGCAGTGTGAATAAATATTTGAGCCTTCCCCTGATAATCTCTTTTAATGAATTGAGTTAATTGCAGTCAATTTGCAATAATGGGACATCGCCCTGTAAAGTGGCGTAGCATATCACTTGAAACATGCATCACCCTGAATTTGTAACTAATACCTGTGTCAAGTCATATGCATATGTTATTATCGGGGGATTTTTGCACCTGCGTGACTCTGAGACTTGCCGCTCTTGTGGCTTCATGAATATGAGAACAGTTGTGGCGGTGCACGAGAGAGAATCGCTGTACGCCTTCAGACAGAGATGGATACGGACAGCTATGAGGCCATTTGTAGTAATAATTTGTTAAGGAGTGACTGAACAATGTGCGGGACTTCCTTTTTCTTTTGTTTGTGCAAAACTAGCTTAATTCACTCATATTCGCTGTATGCTGATATTAGAGGGATTATTATTATCCTGTCTGCATTTTACTGTGTATATGTCTGCTGTGTGTTTGCATGTTTGTTTGTACCTTAATTGTATGCCTTTTTTTTAGTTTGTAATATTCCTTGAGGCAGACAGAACATGCTGGCTAAAATAGATTAATTGACTCATAATCAATTGGATTGGTCCCACTGCAGAGCTATACTGTCACGCTGATGGTGCACAAAGCACGAGCAGAGATTCCACTTCAGATTCCACTCTTCTTTTCATTTCCTCTTTTTTTTTTTATTATATTTAAATGTGGTTTATTATATTAAGAACAACAATGCTATTGTAACACTTACACACATTTTGCCTTTCAATACTTTTAGAATTACACACACACACTTATATATAATATATATAATAATAACGATTAAATTTAAAGGTCAGAAATTTTTTTTTTTTTTTTTCTCCAAGTACACAAAAAAAAAAACCTCAAACATGCAAAATTTGTCATCATGCAATTTATATTCGGAGCCATAAATATCATAAAATGGTGTCAGTGTATGTTCAGACATTTTTCCTGGAAAACAATAAAAATAATGATTAGCATATAGATCGTTTTACAGTGCAACTTACACATGAACCAACTTGTTTATAGTTCATGCTAATCTGGGAAAGTATTTGAGAGTATTTGATCACCAGAAAAAAAAAAAAATAACGCCTTTACAATGTTATCAGATTATAATTCATACCATCTGTTCTGCTTTTTTCCTTTGTTCAACATTTTCTTTTTGCAAAATTGAATTGAAAAGCAATCTCCTTTGGTGCAATTGCCCTTCCTCTATGTTAATGTATTCAGAGTGTATGCAAGGGCCTAGCTACTCATGAGCCCAAGCACAGACCTATTGGCATAAAAACAGAAGAGCCAATCAACTAATGCTTCTGGATGAGCTCAGCACAGGGCTGCTAATGTAGTCAGATGGGCTATTGCGATGTGGATGGGTCACACAGGTAAGTGAAACATGCTTTAACTACATAAATTTCATCTTTTCTAGGTAGGGAAGTGGAGTGCATCTGGGGGGCTGAACATCACCGAGGTCCCCAGGCAGAACGGCATGAACATCACCGACTCGCTTTCCAACCGCTCGCTGGTCATCACAACCATTCTGGTAAGGTCATCGAGATGCTATGTGTGAAAGAGAGCTCTCTTTCTCTCTCCTGCTTTATCATTCTGTGTCTAATTTACTCGTTCTCCAAATTTCAAATTTTTTTTTCCGGTGTGCTTTACCTTGTTTCAGGTCAGTGTACGGGTTGCTTTTCAAGTAATGAAACGCGCATGCTTCAGATTCACATTTCCTCTCACAGAAATGCCAAATAGCTCTGTCCCTTTCCGAGCCTCAGTCCTTGAAATAAATTGACCTGACTGAATCAACAACACAAGATGTCTTCCCCTGTTTGAAACAACGTTTGAAGCACAACCATCTCCCATGACCACTTTAGTAAGCAGAATAACAATGCTGAATAGAAGACAGTACCAGCTCTCAACACAGTTTGCCTATTTAAAATAGAAAATCAAATAAATTAAATTAAATTAAAGAGCTTTATTTGTATTTCCCTCCTGTACACAGACTGTTCAAAAGCATAAAATTACCATAACATGTTTGCAGATATTTAGGAAATATGCAACATTTACATGTTTACCCAAAAAAAACAAAAAACACATAAATAAATAAATACATAAATAAATAAAATAATGCTCTACAGCCAGAGCCCGGTTTCATAAAACAAGTTTACCAAATGAACCAGGTTTATTTCAGTTAGTCTGACTTATTGCTAGTTAATCTGATTTAAAATAAGTCAGACTATCTGCCATAAGCCTGGCTTATTTGGTAAACTTGTTTCATGAAACAGGGCCCAGGTATTCTACTTGTAAATTCTAAATGTGTGATCCACGTCGGAATCATATCAGAAAAATAAAAGTTTTTATTTTGGTCTCTGTGACTCCGCCCACTGCCTGTTTATTCAAAAGCGGTTGCCACTTGGCATAAAACGCAGGGTATTGCAGCCTTTGGAAGCTACTAAATGAACTGGATTGGAAATTGCATTATACCTGACCTAAAATCCTCTCTGACCACCAAAAATTCTTTATGACCAGAGAAATATTAAAATGCAGACAAATCAACTGATTAACTTGTTGACTTTATTTCCTGATGCGTGTCCTCAAACAGGCAACCTGAATGAACATGTTAAGAGATCTAGCATTAAAAGGGGAAATAACAAGAAATAACAAAAAGCAGTAAATGGTAAAACAAAATACAGTAATGCATTTATGATTATTATAGTAATTTAAAATAACATGATTACAGATATCAGTTTGCAATGGCAAGCAGTTTTTGTTCAGCTAATATAACTGGACACGAACGACACCAGTCATGTGAATTGTGAATTTAAGTCACAAATGGCTGTGCCTATGCTTACGTTAAGATGGATAGACATATAAAGTATGTTACAATATGTGCAGAACATTGTAAAATAAATTGTTCATTACTTAATTAGTTAATTGGTTCCCACTTTATATTAAGTGTACTTAATACCTTTGTACTTACATAGTAACTAGATGTGTATGTAGTATGATGCAAATGTAAATGTAGCTATGCTATTCCTGTTATATGACTACTTAGTGAAGTGAAAAAAAGTGTTGTTACCAATGTCCTGTTACACATTTGTACTTACACACACCATTCTG
>JAUCMS010000028.1:1484682-1513281 GCA_032357445.1 Enteromius radiatus | reverse complement strand
GCAGGTGAGATTAATCAAGGTTGGAGCAAAACTTTGCAGGACACCGGACCTCCAGGACCAGGATTGAGAAGCCCTGTACTAGGTAATTACTCTGTATTATGGACACCTTAAAATAAAGTGTTACCAAATGTGAGTTTATATGTAGTTGTAGGGTAATTACAGATGTAACTACACAAATTAATTATATATGCATGTACAGAAGTACAGGAAAGTATTTCTCCAAAAAAATATATATATATATATATATGTACACATTAAGTGCATTGTGTCAAATGATTAATTTAAATGCAAGTGTATAGTAAAGTTAGAGACACTTAATATAAACTGGGTCAAAATTGGTGTAATGGGACTATTTATGTAATTGACTGATTTAGTTACTGACAGTGCAGACATAGCTGTAAAAAATTCTCAAGTGACAACTAATCCTGGTTTCTCAAAATAAATAGTTTATTTTACAGTCTTTTCAGAGTGCACAGGTCTCAGATCTTGACAGATCCCACTTGAAATATTGTTCACAACACAACAAGCATCTATTATTATTAAGAAGCCTGGACAGGGCATAGAACTGTAATGAAACCGATTGTCCAATTCAGTTCGAGGATGAACGTGCGTGATGCTAGTCCTGTTTTAAGCTGTCGGATTTTCTGTCCTTCTTGAATTGTGTCATTTTGTATTTTCTGGCTAAAATGGAAAAATGCTGTCAGGGTTAGAAGGATATCAAAGAATGTTTGATGAAACACACAGATAGTGAAGGTCCCCTTGGTGGAGTTTGATCAGAAGTACTGCAAGCAATACATAGAGCAATCCTGAAATAACTGTATAACTGCTGGTGATGACATAATGCTTCATTAAAGCATCTTTATCTGTCTCCATTACGAAAAATGTCACAGGTCAAGGAATCTGATTTATCAAGGACTAATCCAATGAATTTCCTCCTCAATAAGCCATCAACATTAAATAGAAGCCATTCTGTTATCACTTGCTTTTTAAATGCCTCACACATTTTATGTACTGCACTTTTTTCTCCTATGTAAGGATAGTAGTTTACTCAAGTAAATGTTTTTTATTTTTTTTATTATTATTATTATTGCTGGTTCCCTCTTATTCCACATTTAGTCCCAGCCTGGTTGGTACTGTAGATCTAAAAGGTCATGAAGTGTGGGTGGACAATACACAAAGCTCATATTTATCCATTTGGTGATATTGGCATGCTCATGGACTGCATGTGTTGCTAGATCAGCATGTCTGAATATAAAGGACAATGTCTATTGCTCCCATTGCTCCTTGGCAATGCAAATCTTAAGACTGCTGTCCAAAGAGTTATTCAGTAGAAGCAAAGCCCTTCATTGGTTTGAGTAATTAGATGTCCAACTACAGTACATAGACAATTTTACAGAAGAATACTAGTTACATCCACTCACTTAAGTTTTATTGTCTGATTAAGCCATTCCACTAATCCAGGGGTCTCCAACCCTGCTCCTGGAGAGCTACCGTCCTGCAGATTTCAGCTCCAACCCCAATCAAACACACCTGAAGCAGCTAATCAAGGCGTTCTGGGGTTACTTAATAATTACAGACAGGTGTGTTGGAGCATGGTTGGGGCTAGATCTGCAGGATGGTAGCTCTCCAGGAGCAGGGTTGGAGACCTCTGCACTAAACCATCTGTTTGTAGATGGGAAGCTGAAGTGCAGCAACTTGAACAAACCCATCTCAAACATGGATATTTCCATGGTTCCATGATAACAGTATTTTGGTGTTGTAATGGGAACTCATCCTTAGATTAGGTGGAATAATTAGCACTTTGAAATATATAGATTCTGATGGTTTTGTCAGCAACCCCCCCAGATGCCTTTTCAGCACACTTAAATGGAATGTCAATTATATCCGGTGTCAGAGGACTTGGTAGTGACATCTGCATTGTAAGAACATCATTACAGCTGTTGTAGAATCTGTTTTGGTCCAACAGCAAGGAGACAGGTGAAATGAACACTGGAGGCAGTACAGCTCTGACAACTTTTATTCCTTTCACACATATGATATATGATTTACATGCCAGAGTGATTTAGAAAGCCTAGTTCTGGCACAGGTCCTTGCACAGCTCCAGCGGTTCTGGGGTAAACTTGGGAGCAGGCAAAGTCTTGGAAGCACATTTGTGGGCAGATGAGGCTTCTAGAGCAGACTCATGGACAGATGTTGCCTCTAGATTACAGTGTGCTTATCAACATTTGTCTTCTGAACAGGTGCACTACTGTATGTACCCGAAGAAACATAATAAAAGGCCTCAAGATGTGTCTATAGCAATATAATACAAATGTGTGCATGGTCATGCATTGAATATGCATTTTATCACCACTCACTGGATATTTCACATTGAAACTTCCACGAAACAAGCTATACATATGTGCTTATGGCGACATTTCCGCAAAACATGGATATTACCCAAGTTGCACAAACGTCAGCACAAGCTCACATTTTCAGCCTGGGTTGGTTCATACACTAAGAAGCCATTTCGCAAACCCTCTACAATTGTAATTATCACAGCCAGTATTTAGAAAAGATTTTACATGGACCCAGATGATACGAATGGTTTTAGAGGTGTGTGTAGCAGCTGGTGATGACAGCTGGCTTGGCCAATGTGACTGTTTTTCCGAAACTTCCCTATGTTGTGGATTCCGCATGTACATTCTAAGGTTGTCTGGGTCATGGAAGATATGTCATGTACAACATGCCAACATGTTTTATTCGTAAGCATCCCAGCACAACAGGCCAGTGCTTCAGTTTTGAGAGCCCCTCAGGCCCAATGTCTCTAGGGTTGTGGCTGTTTTTTTGTCTCTCTCCTGCTTTCTGGCCAACACCTCATGCCAGCTCTCCTGCATGAGCCAATCCCAGGAACATATTGGGGTCTTTCATGTATAGCATAGCTTTCTTCATTGTGAGGGAATGCAGGAGGCAAGACAAAATAATGACCTGCAGAGACTGTCATGGACCAATGGAGTAAAACAAGGTGGGATGGTCAAGACATGGGAATGCATAATGTATTTCCATTGATGTTTCCTAAAGTAGCCAAACAAATCATGACATCTAATGCAGAGAAGTTAAAAACAAACAATCAGCAATTTCATTTCATGCCAATATAGACACATAAATTGATTGGTGCAATTTTAACATAAACTGTAAAAATGTCTGGCAATACTTATTAACTATCAACTAAGACTTTTCCCTCAATAAATTCTTAATTTGCTGCTTATTATAGTTAGTAAGGTAGTTGTTAAAATTAGGTGTTGTTACCAAATATTTCTACATGGGTTATGTAAAAAAGTAAATATGTTTTCCTTTGAAACTTGGCCAGGTGTCAGTTGGGATTACTTCCACTCAACAAGGTGTGTGTGTAGTAAACCGAATAAGAAACCTCAGCTCATTTGAAGATGCTTCTCATTGTATATTTTGTATTTGTACAGGAGGAGCCATACGTCATGCTTAAGAAGTCTGACAAGGCCCTCGTCGGCAATGACCGCTTTGAGGGCTTCTGTATTGACCTGCTAAAGGAGTTGGCCAGCATTCTAGGGTTTTCCTACGAGATCCACCTGGTGCCGGATGGAAAATATGGGTTTCAAGATGATAAAGGCCAGTGGAATGGGATGATAAAGGAACTTATGGAACACGTAAGTAATCACGTTGCACAGCATCATAGCAATTAAGTAAAGAACACCACTAATGCTGTTTCTACTGAGTCAGATTTACCAGTAACTTCATCTCTAATTATGCCTTTCATGCTAAAGCCTTTCTTCTGGTTTTCTGATGTCTAAACAAAATGCCAAGATGACACAATAACGCAATTAGCTGAACATGTTGCCTGCTCCAATACTGCTTCCTCTCACAAAATGCATGCTGCAAAGGTGACAGAACACACCTGGATTCCATTGACACACCGCAAAGACACGACGGCAAGTGCTGCCACAGCGAATACACATTAAAACGCCTCTACAGAGTCAGCAGAAGTAGACAATGCTGAAAGCTGATTCCCCTCAATGTAGCCCCAGCCCATTCTCTCAAGTCTCAGTGCTCTCAGGCTGGGAGTTTAAGCCCTGTCACAGGAAAGGGTGCTGCTGTGCTGGCTTCCCATCCCATCGCCCTTTCACTGTCCTCACCCTCTGAGGTCACCAAAAGCCCGGGGCTGGAGAGCTGTAATAGCTTAAGTGGCATTTAGTGGAGGAAGTCATATGGTGGGAGTCAATGGCGAGGTGCTGGAAGGGTTCGGTGAGGTGACTTACTGCAGCGGCACTTAATCTTCCTTGTGCTTTAGCCAGATCCGGCCCGATTGCAGTCACCTTGAGGGGAACAAAGGGATTATGGCTGGAAGAGTCAAAAATTGAGATGGGGTGTGTGTGTGTGTGTGTGTAAATGGCTGGAGGGTAAAAAGTATAAGAACTGCCTAACTGTTTCGTAAAATGTAATGGAAAGTAATAATGCAAAAAAAAAAAAAAAAATGTCATTACAGTTTGAAATTTAAGATACTGCAAGATACCAAATGCAGGATTGAAGGTAATTTAGACTCATACTCAAACAAATAAAGTGGGGTGTGGTTTTAGAAAAGGGAGAATAAGGAAATAATGCATATTGGAATGTCTGCACACAGAAATTACAGTGACATTACAAAATTGTACCGTACAGTACAATGTGTTGTACCTAATGAAAAACTGACTGGTTAAATGTTGATATATATATATATATATATATATATATAATATTGGTCCCACTTTATATTAAGTGTCCCTAATACCTGTGTACTTACATAGTAAGTAGATGTGTATCTAGTATGTAACCACAGTGTAAGTACTACATAGTATCTAAAGCTGTAATATTTCTGTAACTACACACATCTAACAACCCTCAGAATGGTGTGTGTAAGTACAAATGTAACAGAACATTGGTAACAACACTTTTTTCACTTCACTAAGTAGTCATGTAACAGGAATTACATAGCTAAATTTTGTAACAGCAGTATGTCTAAGTAACTCTAAATGAGTAACTGGAACAGGGGGTGATCAGGGGGTGTAGTTGGGTAGGTGTAGGGATGTGTGAAGTGGGTAGAGTTGGTGGAGTTGGTGCACCTCTGTAATACCAGTGTGTACACATGATAACTCCCCAGGAACTGCCCACTCAATATGAAGTGTAACATTCTGGACACCAACCACAATTTATATGTAAAGCCTAACATCAGAGTAATTGCATGCTAAATGCTTGTCTATTTAAAATAAAGTGTAACACTTTATTTACCAAAAAGTGCTGTTAGTCCTGTTACACATTTGTACTTACACACACCATTCTGAGAGTTGTTACATGTGTGCAGTTACAGAAATATTACAGCTGTAGATACTATGTAGCAATGTGTACTTACACTGTGGTTACCTACTACATACTTATCTAGTTACTATGTAAGTACACAGGTATTAGGGACACTTTATATAAAGTGGGACCTATTTGGGGTACACCACATATTACTGACACCATATTGAGCCAGTGTCATATATGTATGAGGTAATTAGTCAGTATAAACAGGGTTGTAGATGGGCTTGTGTTTTGAGGACTGTAGCCTCAAACCTTTTACTCCCTCACAGTACTAATGTCCCTTCTCCCCCGCATAATTTGAGAGAACTGCCGACGCACTGACATGGTCAGACAGAGTAGTGCAGAGTGGAGCAGAGACACAATATGGACATCCGGTATTTTTCATCAAAAAAAAAAAAAAAATGGTGGATTCCGGCAACTCTAGATGAGTTCAGCAGAGTCAGGCAAACTAAGCAAACACTAGTTGATAGATCTGGTAATCATGAGGTACATTATTGTTTAGGTTACTCAACATAGTAGATAAAATGAGCTAAATGAGCATGAGGGTTGAAAAAAAACTAAACAAAAACGTTTTGCTAAGTTGCTAAAGCACATTTCCCAAACAATTAACGCATTTCTAGTTTCTATAATTGTACGATAAGAACAACACAATTAGCTATTCTTATTACACAGTGTTAAGTAAAATATTGTTGTGTAGTATTTTATATATGTAATGACGTAAGTTCATTCACACACAGATATAAAGAACATGCAGGCTTCAACAGCAAGGGACATGCCACGCCTAAATGAAAATTCTGTCATTGATTAATCACCCTTATGTGGTTCCAAACCCGTAAGACCTTTGTTCATTTTAGGAACACAAATTAAGATATTGTCAAGGAAATCTGGGAGATTTTCTTTGTAACCAAATAATATTCTCATAGCTTCACTGATGTTACATGGACAGCTTTACCATTGGCTTCGCTACATGGGAACATTGCAGTTGCATTACTGTCTATGCAGGGTCAGAGGGCTCTCAGATTTCATCAACATTATCTTAATTCTGTGTTCCAAAGAGGAAAAAAAGGTCATTAATTAATGACAGAATTATCGTTTTTTGGGTGAACAAACCCTTTAAAATATACAAATACAAATTTACCAAATGTTGTGACAACCTGCTTTGTAAATTGTATTTATAAGACTTAATTCCATGATTCCATCCACATGCTGGAAATCACAGAGCCCTAAAAAGGGCATGATGAACTATACTAGCGTCGTTCTCATTAAAGACATTATTTCTTTTACCTTCTTGTACCTTTTCTCTAATTTGAGAATGTTTTTGGAGGCCACTGGACCTGAATGTTGTGGGTTTTTATACATGCTGCTGTTTTGAAAGGGTGTTAAATAGATTTGTAGCTTGAATAAAACAATATTAATATTTACAGTTTTGATTAACATTAGTTAATTACATTAGTTAACATTAAGATAAGTAAATTCACTCAAGTAAACATTTTCTATATTTTATTTTATTTATTTATTTATTGTGTAAGTCAATTCCAACATTTTCCAATATATTATTTAAATCAAAAGTTGTGTCTATTAGACTTATTTTAAGGTCCACTAATTTTACCTATGACGTTTGTCTAATTTAAACGTGTAATTGCTGTGTATTAATAGCTAGTAAGGTAGTTATTGAATATGTTGTATGATTAAAGGATTAAAAAATATGTTTATGCAGATTAAGGCATTAAATGGTTTATAAGTACTAATAAACAGCCAATATGCTATTAATATCCATGTAAGTTAAAAATGGTCCTTAAAATAGTGTTACTGTTGTCGTTTTATTGATTGATGTGAATAAAGTTAAATGATTACTGCAAAAAATGGTTGGTTAATGCATTACTTAAAGTGTCTTTACTGTAAGTTTTGCCAGTGAATCTGCACTTGAAGAAGTCATCGTGTTTAGCTGTATTACTACAGACAATAATTAATAGTTTTCAACCCCCCCAAAAAAGTATAGCCAGTGTAGCCAGTCTTCGAAAATAAACAAAAAGAATGATGACTGGCTTACTATTTAGTGAGATTCCTTTAGGGATAGTCTAATTAAAGAAGAGAGAAACAAGACAATTCAATTCTCATATTGTTTGCGCCACGAGAGCAGCAGCTTGTTTGCTGGATACAGACTCAATTTACACCCTCTGTTAATCTGTTATTTGATTTGATTACAAGTGGACGGCACTAAATACAGGTGTAAACTGTTTTGTTATCTCCTTCCATAATCACAGGGGATGCCAGATACACCAAATTTATTTTTGCTCTAAGTAGTCATTTATACATTAAAAGGTGAATACAAATGGCTCTGAGGTCGATTATGAACATGTCAAGTATAATAAACAAGCTCACTTATAATGGTTTTCAAACCCCAGCTCTCAGCCTCTGTGATCTCCTGGTGTTTTGAACAGGGCTGGACTGGTAATCTGGGCCGAAGCACTTGAGGGCTGGTCGATATAATATGATTTTATTTTATTTATTTTTTTTAATGGCCAACGACCGGCCCATAAAGCAGCGGCCCATTGGTTCATTTTCCATACTGACACTGGGCTGGCCTAATCATCTCTTAACAGGCTCCACGGTGGAGTATCTGAGACATGAATCGCGGCCCATTGGTTGACTGTCTTAAAGGACATTGAGGTAGTCCAATGAAATCTCAGGCCACGCCCTGCCTCCCTCCGGTCCAGCCCTCAACTCCCCTTCATCTGCTATGTAGAGTTTGACCGGCGTTTGAGAGGAGTCCATCTATAACAATGGCTAAACCAGAAAAGAGCAAGGGGGGTGCAGAGAAACTGCGGGAGAAAAGACGCAAAAGTCTACAAGTGGAAGCAGCAAAGTGTAAGGAGCTTAATAACAGAAGCTCGCATGAAGGGGAAACGGAGGGATCGGAGGGGCCTGCGCGCGCCACAACTGTAGAATACGTGAACACTTTTTAAAAAGTCAAATGTGTGCATAAGGTTTTGCGAATGCTAATGAATCTAGTTTAAATATAACCTGACGTTTTATTTTTATCCAACAATATGGGATGTTATTGCACCAATTTTTATTTTGTGAGTTTGTATTATACTTTGTGGAGGTCTTTGCTGTCCCATACTGTGAAGATTACTGGCAGAATTTAAAATTATAGTAGTCTATATGTACACAGTTGCCTATTTATTTTTTATTAATTTATTTATTTTTTATTTGAGGGATATATATATATATATATATATATATATATATATACACAGCTCTGGAAAAAAAATAAGAGACCACTTTAATTTACTCCTAAATCAGTGTCTCGCTGAGTATGACAAGCATTTCATGCCAGTCTTTGTTAAATTTCTACACAAACATACTTCATTCTGTTTATTGATGTATTTTTTGGTGAGCACCTGAATCCAATTGTATTAAATGGGAAATGTATACAAAGCACTGCTGTAATCAACACTATCCTCTTGCAGTGTGACCAGTTGGATGGTAAAAAATGCTTGAAGTCTTTCAAACGTAATTAGAAATTTAAAAATAAACACTAAACATGCCAAAAACAGTGAAAAGAAAGGTTTTTAATTCTGAGCATCAAGTTGCTTTCACAAAAAAATCATGCATTCTTTTGTATTGGTGAGATTAACAGTTTTAAGAATAAAACCCAAAAGAAACAGATTTTTCTGCAGTGATCTCTTATTTTTTTTCCAGAGCTGTATATGGTAGGCCTATATGTGGCGGTGGGCCGGCTGGACCATAAAATGCCAGGGCCGATTTTTACTCCCAGTCCAGCCCTGGTTTTGAATCATTGCTTTTCTATAAATATCTCTCTGAAGATGTTGACCAGTTTTAGTTTCTCGTCGATTGTTTTAATCTATGGGCTCAATGCGACGGATTTTGGTGTGTAGTATACTTGAGCCTTATCAGATGGCCTGCACAGTATCGAAGGTGCGGTGTGTATTTTTAGGAGCACTCATTTTGCGGCTGAGTGCCCTTCTTGCTGCTGTCTATATAGATAAGCTGATCTGGAATCAGCAGACCTGAAAAGCAAACTAAGAAACAAGCTCTGGGACCTGACCTCGGCCTGCCACATGAGGCTGAGCTAGATAGAGTGTTTTCATGTGAGTAAACTCAAAGCCTTATCTCTGAAGACGGATTTATGGACTCGGTGATTTCTCAACCGATTCTCACCAAATGTTGCAGCTTGAGCCTTTCATGAAAACAATTTAAGACTTGAGCGCAGAAGGAAATTCTTTTTAATGGAATGAGATTTCCAAAGTTATTTCCATGAACTTAGAATTGCCTCGCCATCCGTACGTCAACGTAAGCTGCAGGAAACACGGAGTGTTTTTCAGTAATAGACAAGAACTCAGTTGCTCGAGAGCCCTTGTTGTGAGAGCACAGGGAACTGAGAGGCTGTTATTAATGGCTCTTGTCAAAGTTATTTATCAGCTCAATTTATTTTCATCAGTATTTTTTATTAGCTCTTACAGAATTTTCATTACTTCGCTATTGTTCTTTACACGATGAGTGTGTGTTATTGCTGCCCGTGACATGCTCGTGTAGGGTCATCCATCGATGGCTCGTAGATTTAAAGAAGACAACAAGCAACAGCGGATTAGTACGAGGTTGTTTTCGGCTGATAAAGTGGCATTAAATCATAGGGTGATACATTTTAACTGTCACCCAGCATGTTCGCATAAATCATGGTTTCATAACTGAATTACCAAACGCCTTTGCCCTAGTATAGTCCTACAAGCACCCCTGCCCTGCACATTTTGTATGTCTCCCTTGTCAGACACACCCAATTCAGGTCTTGCCATCTCTACTAATGAGCTGATGAGTTGAATCAGGTGTGTAATCAGATATAGAAATAAAAATAAAATCCCAATTTTCACACAGCAATATTTCATTGCATAAATGTTATGGCTGCTGAACTGACAGTGACGGATATCTGGGAGATTATGGATCACTCATGGGAGTAAGATAGAAGATGCTTTTCAGGAGACTCATGGAATATACAATATGATGTCAAAGTAAAGACTTATCTATCTACTTATTTATTTATTTTAAATTATTTTATTGCGGAGAGTAGCTAAATTGCTAATGAAAAAAAATTACATCTTAAATACTCAACTGGATATTAATGAAAGTCACAAGGGCTTTTGTGTCAAGTAGGACATGAGTTTATTCTTCTCTTTTATTTCAAAAGTGGCCACAAATCCCACTCCAAAGCTAAAGGTCGCGGTGGTAAATGCGTTAAATGATGCAACAGGCTTATTATACTTGATTTAGTTATAATTGATGATCTCATTAATCATCCAGCCATGCCAGTGTTAATGGCTGCCTTAGCACGTCATTTCTTCCTGTTATAGTAATTAATCTTTGCTCCGGTGGATAAGCCGGAAGGTTATGTACCAGCGCTGGCTCATTGTCTCGCTGTACTAACTTTGACTTGGACTATGTAGGACCTTTTAATATATTTCACAGTCCTGAGCACTTTGCCGAACTAAATCGTTCTTGTTAGGACCTGACAAGTCCTTAAAGGATTATCACAGATGATATTGACATCTCCATTGTCCGTTAGCAAACATTGACATTGTGTCTCAAATCTGGCTTTTGTGTAATTACCTCCCGCGAATCTCTCATTCATCATTGTATTGCAAGGCATTATATGATTTGTCCACTACAATCAAAAGAAAAACAGACCTTTGATTATACAAAGAAGCTGTTAAATACCATTTAAAAATACCAGTAAGTAAAGAGAGGTCCTTAGAGGACACAGATGTCCATGCTAAAAATTGTCATTAATTATTATCATTATTATTTTGATGATGAAGATGATGGTCATGGTGATGGTAAAAATGAATAAATAAACAAATGAACAGAGTCTGATACTGTTATGAGGATCATGGTGCAGTTTTATATATATATATATATATATATATACACAATACACATGTATTATACTATATGCAGCATAACAGCCTGATGTGTGATACTCAGTGAGAAACAAATATGCTAACTTATTTTTATTTTTTAACTAAGATCTATAAACTAGTTAAGAAGCTTGATAAGGAACCATCATCCCAAACATCATCCAGCATGCTAGAATCTCAGCAGAGATTTCCTTGACCTGCAGGTCATCCATAGTCTTGAATTGTTACTGTGGAAGACTGAGAGGACAAAAGAGAATAATCTAAATTAATCTAAATATTTAATATCATTGCAGGTGCATAACCTATTGACGCATTTGAGTTTTTTCTGCTTTCTTTTCCCCTTTTTAGCCACATGCTGTACTATATTTTTAGGCACTCAGTTCTGTCAATCACAACCGTGGCCCTTTTCATAACCACTGTCCAAAAGAATGAGACCAAAACCCAGGCTGCAGAAAAAGAGAGAACAATACAAAGAAAGGCAATACAATTCACCGTCCAACAGCCAGGACAGGTCACAGCAATGAAATGTCACAGAAAGCCAAGAAAATGTAACAGTGGCCTTGTTGTAGTAGGAAGAAAGGACATCACGTTGTGATGAAAATGCTTCAATCTATGATGGTTGGATTGCAGTATTTTGTAAGACCAGAGTCTGAACCCCTTTGCGAGTTTCATCATGTTAGGGGGAAGGACGCAGTGAAGCATGCACCAAGCAGCTGGTTTCATTAACCTCCTGTCCAACCCTGGAGAGAAGGAAGCAGGGTAAGGCGATGTAAATGGTGACCTTCTAAATATGCAGCCAGATATCAGCGAGTGAACGCCTCCCTGCTCTTGCGATTCAAAGAGAGGCAGGGAATGTAATAGCAGACAGCGAGGAAACTAGGCCACTTGTTTCAACAGTTGAGTCACCTTGGCAATACTGACTTTGAGCCTCTGGGGTGTGAATTTCCCCATGTTATGGCATGTGATAGGATGGTCTGTACGCTGTCATGTATAGTGCCCTCCATTAATATTGGCACTTTTGGTAAATCTGAGCAAAATCTTTCATTCAAAAAAATACATATACTGTAATTCTAACCTAGCATTGAAGTAAAACAATTGGAAATAGGGAGACATTCTTGTGATGAAATACATGTTTTTTTCTCCAATACTTGTTGACGCAATTATTGGCACCCCTAGAATTGTTTTGTGAGTAAAATATCTCTGAAAATTCCCATTCATATTCACAATTTTGAGCACTTCAGGGTGAATATGGACATTATGGACAAAACAAAGCCCAAATTCCCTTAATCATCAACACAATGAGAAAAAAAAAGATATATATATATATATATATATATACTTAGGATGTGCAGAAAAAGATAATTGAGCTTCACCAATTAGTGAAGTGGCTTTAAGAAAAGAGCTAGAGCAGTGAAAATTACCATTTCCACCACCAGTAAAATAATTAAGATTTTCCAATCAACATAAAATGTTACGAAGCTGCCTGGAGTAGATCAGCAGAGTTTGAGTGGCTAAAGACTCTTCAAGGAACACAGCTGGAGAATTGCAGAAAATAGTTGAGTCTCAGGGTCAGAAAACCTTTAAAAGAATTGTCAAACAGACCCTCCATGTTGTTCAGGAGGGTTTAAGAAAAAATCTCCTCACTCATCTCCAGCATGTTCAGTTGTCAGACAGAACTGGAACAACAAATCTATGATCAGATGAATCTATAAAATTAGCTTTTTAGCAGCAAACACTCAAGATGGGTTTGGTGAACACAGGGAAAAAAAGTACTCAGTGTGTGCTGTATTTTTGATGTTGTGGGTCTATATTTCTGCTGGAGGTCCTGGACATCTTGTTTGGACTCATGGCATCATGGATTCTATCAAATACCAACTGATAACAAATCTGTTAGAATCTAGACTCTGTTAGAAATCTTATAATGGGGCATGGTTGGGTCTTCATAATCCAAACACAAACATCGAAAGAAACACAAGAATTAATCACAGAGCACAAACTGAAGCTTTTGCCATGGCTGTCCCAGTCTTGAACCCTGCAGAAAATGAGTGAGGTGAACTAAAGAAGAGAAGCACCATAATGGAGCTGGTATTCTGAAGGATCTGGAGAGATTCTGCATGAAGGAGTGCTCTCTTTTCTCTTATCAGGTGTTCTCCAAACTCCTCAGGCATTACAGGAGGAAAGCTGTTATCTTGGGAAAAGCACCTACTAGCAATAATTGGGTGCCAATAATTGTGGCTAACATGTATTGGAGGAAAAACAATACTTTCTTCATGTGTTTTTTCTGCCCATTTTCAATTGTTTTTCTTCAATGTTAGGTTAGAATTGTGTGATTTTTTTTTTTTTTTTTAATGAAAGATCAAAAGGATAAACAATGCAGATATATATTTTCACACTCACCTTCGCTCAGATTTACCAAGGGCACCAATATTAGTGGAGGGCACCGTATAAAGATATTTCTCATAATTTCTGATAACAATTACATTGTAATGATACATGTGTAACAATTGATCTGTTTTGTCAAATGGTTATTTAGCCTGTAATTGCACCAACATTAGTGCAAAGCCTTAATACCTCCATTAAATATAAACAATGGATTTTCAAACAATGGACTTATTTTGATAGTTATTGTGTTTTTCAGACAATCACCATGTTAATTTTGTATTAGTTGACTAATTCAGTATTGTGTGCTGTGCCTTTTGGAGCACGCCAACTGTGCCAGCATGAAAATTGTCTCTATTCACTTTATTAATACATATTCAGAGTCTTACTGTGTTTCATATATGATTGAAAATTCACAATATTGGGTACAAAAACAACACAATGTAGTCTATCAATGTGTATACTAACATAGGCTTATTGGATTTTTTTATGTATTATTTTATTTATTATTATTATTATTATTATTATTATTATTATTTATTTTATTTGTTTTTTTAAACTCTAAATTTGTACATATGAAACCAGTCTTAAGTTGCACAGGAATATTTGTTGCAATATCCAACAAGACACTGTATAGGTCTATATATATATATATATATATTTGCAGAATATCATTAGGATATAAAGTAAAATAGATAGTTTATACATTTCCTACAGTAAATATATCAAAACCTTTTGATTAGCAATATTCAGAGCTAAGAACTTTGGACAAATTTAAAACTGATTTTCTCAGTATTTAAAATGTTTTGCACCCTCAGTTGTAGCCAGATGTCATCCTGTTCTAGACCACACATCAATGGAAATCTTATTTATTCAACTTTCATAGGACGTACTGTATACATGTCGGTTTCAGAATTCACCCTTATGACTGGTTTTGTGGTCCAGTGTCACATATTTTGACCTTTTGACTTTTAACATAGCACATGATTAGAAAATACATTTATGCATCTACATCACATTACAAACTTGCAAAATTTGTTGAACTGTTGCATTAAGCAAGTAAAACGGGTTGCCAGTGTGGTTTCAGGTTGATTTTTTAAAGAATATTATTGACTAGACTGTCTCTGTTCAATGTTTCTATCCCAATTTTTGTTTCCTGTCCTCTAGAGAGCTGATCTTGCTGTGGCTCCTCTAACAATCACCTTTATGCGAGAGAAAGCTATCGACTTCTCCAAACCTTTTTTGAACACTGGCATCAGTATCCTGTACCGCAGACCCAACAGTACCAACTCTGGCTTCTTCTCTTTCCTGAACCCCATGACCCCTGATATCTGGGTCTACATCCTGTTGGCCTACCTGGGAGTCAGCTGTGTACTCTTCGTCATTGCAAGGTGAGTGACAACCAGTTGTTTCTGTGGCCTGTGCACCTGGAACTATTAACCTTCATGGTACATGATATTTGCTTTGGATTCACTCTGTGAAGCATCAAAGGGCAAACAGTCATGTGTTATTAGTGCTGTTTGCTAAGGCTAAGGGACCAAAGCAAGATTGGATTTGTATCCGTTTTGTGACTATGCATTTATGTGGTCAAGTCTAAATGGAAACATTTTAACAAATAAGATAGATAGTGAAAATGCAAGAAATGACCAGGTGTAAATAGGCTCTTATAGTCTAATTTTCAAACTGCTTTTAACACCCTTCTTGAGGGTAATTTGAGTGGCGTTGTCATTATTTATAGGAGTGCTTTAATCAGAATTGTGTATATAGTACCTCTCACTGAAGGGTCTTTCAGAGTGACCAATAATGAGGAGTACAAGCAGTAGAGTCTTTCAAGAATCAGACTTATGTTCTGAATGTTAGGAATGCTGAATGTTGTAGCAAAGCACTGAACATGATCAAACAGGAGAACACAGTGATGGTAAAGATTAAACACAAGATTATGACAAGATTAAACTATTTATTTATCAAATGCAGAGACGTTCTCTGTAATCAAAACAACAAAAATCACTAGAAATTAGGTGTCCCCAACTAAGCAAGCCAGAGGCAACGTCTGCAAGGAACCAAACCCCATCCATGAGGAAATGGAGAAAAAAAAAAAAAAAAAAAACCTTCGGAGAAACCAGGCTTATTTTGGGCCAATTCTCCTCTGTCCGGATGCCCAGCACCTAATTTCCAGTTCAATTTTAAGCACATCTCAGATTGTGCAAAGGACTTTAGGTGTTTTGTGCATTTGGTTCCAGTGATCTGTCCAGAGGGCTCATCTAGTTGTTCTGGTCTCAGATGAAGATCATCTCTTTGTGCTGATACACCATCTGGTCTGGATACGGACTGAGAAACAGAATAAGAGAGAGACAGACATATTAGCATAGATGCCTTTTTTTTTTTTTTTTTTACGACATAACAAGTACATTGTGTGTTAAAGGGAGTGTTCCTGGTTCCGGTTCCGGTTGCTGATCTAATTAATGCAGCCTAACAATCATTTAACGGATTTGATTAATAAATGTGTATTAGTGTGTTAACCCTCTGAGGTCTGAGGTGATTTTGGGGTCATTGAGATGTTTTGACATGCTCTGATATTTGTGGTTATTTCAGCTACTTATAACATACTATTGACTAACATAAAATTGTTTTTAGTATTCAGCAGAAACTCTGCTACAATAATATGTGACCAGGATGGACTTTTTTAGAAAAAAAAAAAATAATAATACGTGTGGTTAGTAAGTTTTGGGAAAATAAAACTAGCTGTCCTGAATAAGAAAAGTATTAATAATTATTAATATTATTAATAATACTCCAAAAGTATTAACTCTGGAGACATTGCCACAGTTCTTCTGGATTTAGTCCGTCTCAGTTTGTTCTGTCACTTCATGTCATTCCAGACAGACTGGATGATGATCAGATCTCTGTGTGGAGCACTGGCTGTTGTCAGACTCCTTTTGCAGACAATAATCTCACTGCATTATTATAATTAATGAGAAAAATATTATTTGGAAATGTAAACTGATATTTCCAACTGACACTACTGCAAAAGATAGTAATAACCAACTTAAAAAATGTTGTTGGTGAAAATACTAGTGGCCTAAGACTTTTTCACAACACTGTGTGTGTGTGTATATATATATATATATATATATATACTGTATGTGTGTGTATAAATATAAATACATACATTCACTTGGACTGTTTAAACAAAAGAGCAATGTTTTCAGAATCATAATCAGGCTAAAAAAGGCATGTTTAATGTTCATGTATTGATGTACTGTATAATACGGTGAGATTTTAACACTGAAAAAAAAAGAAATACAGACATCAACTTTTACACAAGGACAGTGAAAGAGGAATATATACATGGACATATTATCCAACATGCATATTTTTCCTTTTTTTTTTTTTTTTGTGCAGTGAGTGAAAACATGTACATAGACAATTCCTACTGTACAATGTGTCTTCTGCGAGTTTCCAGCTACGGTGCTTGTACTCTGCTAACAAGTCCCTTGGCAATACCTGTGTCTCTCATCTTTTGAAGCATCTGCTTTGAGATGTTCCTTGTACTGTAGATGTTAAAGGACAGGTGTTATAAGGGAAATTACAGACATCTGCAGTTGCTGGGAGTGTCCAGAGTTAATTACGTTATATTTTAACAAGCTGTTGAAAAGAGCCAAGACGTGCTCTCTCGTCACAGTTAGCGAGTACTTGCCTTTATTTCAACAAAATACACTGAAGTGGCCAATCTGTAATATTTCCCCAGGGTTATAAATGCCTTCAGCACAATAGTAAAGTCTAGTCTTAAAGTGAAGTGCTTTTCTAATATGGACAGTTCATAATTAGATTTGAGAAGTCACTTTGTAATAGTACCATAAGAGTGCACATAACCAAATCTCAAAATACAAAATTTCATAACATGCATTAATGACTACCCTTGTGAAAAATAAGTGTGCTTACTGTAATTGTATGAGCTATATTTTGTATTGTATATTGTATATTGATATGTGCTTAATTAGCACTAATAAATGGCTGATATTCTAATAATATGCATGCTAATAAGTAACAGGTGTAAATGTTAAATACAAATTTCTACCTTAGAATACAATTTAAATTTTCACTTTAATAATCTTTGTTCATGCAGTACAGAAGTGTACACATTTTAAAGTGTTGACTAACTAAAGAATATGTAAAATACTTGATTCTAATTTAATCCGTAGTGTGTTATGCATACTTTGAATGTACTAAACTGTACATTGTAGCCTGAGCTACTTCTCTCCGTTTATGTTTATGACAAATCTCACAGGTACTGGGTTACTCCACAGAGGTACCTACCCAAACCAGTCTAAATAGTCTGAATATAAACACTTATTATAGGTGGATCGTAGTGATTCAAGTAAAAAACTCACCTTGGACATGAAAATGGATTCATGGTGTACTCTGTTATACATTTTGTAGATTTGTTTTTCAACTAAAAATTGCATCAAGCATATTTTTATTATTAAGTACATGGTAGTTTATGAAGAAAGAAAATAGAATAAATTATGACATTACATACAAATCTGTACTTTAATCCTTAAGGGGGGTGTCCAAAAACATGTCACTCTGTTGAATATCTTTTAAAGTTCGTCTTTGTCTTGTTTTTCCTTCCCTGTGATAACTACTCTTGGCACGGTGTACTTCTATCTGAAAAGAGTGCATTTCTACATTTTCAGAAAATGTACCATTAAATTGTTTTTGCACAGTGTTTGAGTATGGTTGATAAAGTGTTCTGAGCTATTCTTAGCACATTGCTGTGCAGTTGCTAGGGGTTCCACTCAATGGTTGCTGGGATGTTCTGAGTAGTTCCAGTGCACGTCAGAAGAGCCCTCTATGATATTATGATGTGGAAATGTGGAAAACGGTTATTTGCGCAGCTCTGTTTAGTGACATTGGTAGTTCAAAACACTTCACCTTTAAATCCAGAAGTCATGTTTGAGAACTCTCTCTGGTTTCTGCTGCAGGTTCAGCCCGTACGAGTGGTATGACGCCCATCCGTGTAACCCAGGCTCCGATGTGGTAGAAAACAACTTCACCCTTCTCAACAGCTTCTGGTTTGGCGTGGGCTCTCTCATGCAACAAGGTACAGTGCTTCTTCTGCAAACTCAATGCACTTTCCAAAAATGGCAAACAAGCTGAAAAACCTGACAACAGCATGATGTGACTGTGTTCCACCCTTTACCTGTCAAAACCATGTTGAGTTCAGACTTTTCTGACAGGAGGAGGAAGTAGTCATCTTGCTTGTCAGTGAGGCGAAGATGAGGGGCGTCAAACATCTGTCATACACACTGGCAGGTTAGAGGGATAACAGCAGCGTTTGTTTCCTGACACTCAGCTGCCATCAGAGACCTTCGCGATTGCGAGTCTCAGGTTGGGATGAAAGTCAACAGAAGACTCTCTCTATCGTAGCAAATGCACAGTGGGGTGTCTCTGTGCTTCATCTCATCTCCGTTTGGCCAGATGTCCCGCCCTCTATATGTTGTTCTTTATTTCTCGCCTCAATGCAGTGTTTTATTCATTAGGTTTCAGAGTGACACAAGGAGATCATAAGGAAGTTAATAGGCTAGTTTCAGATGCCAGTGACTTTGCTTTGAATGAAGACGAGAGCAGACTGTTACTGTCAGGGGAGGGGACAGAAAAGAGCAGTTCAATTCGGTAAAACCCACTACTCGTAGTGGACCAGCAAAAGCAGATGTCTGGACTATGGACACTGCACATGCATGACTTGGACACCTTCAAATCTGCTGGTTATGAGTTCTATGTAGAATTTGCTCATTTCACACTTATGTTATAGTGCCCCTATTATTATTTATAAAACAGGTTATATAAGAACAGGTTGACGTGCATGCAAGGTCAAAAAAACCAACATGTCCTCCAACTAATCCGCTCATATAGGTGGTTTCTACAATAGCAGTGAAATACGACCCATCAGAGCGTATACAACAATTGCGCCCCTATCGGCAACAGAACATTTGCATATTAATGTTTTGTACTATTTTATTGGCCATGTGATTCAGGGTTGGTGTAGCTCAGATTGTAGAGTGATGTGTTATAAGATGAGACGTGATCATGCGATTATGGGTTCGAACCCAGAGGATGTATGCGCTAGTGAATCCCTATAAAATATGATTGTGCTGCCTTTTTGTAACGGGTAAGTTTAGGGTTGGGTAAGTGTGGTCATTCGTACAAATGACACCTACTAAAATACGGTTTAATCACATTGAGATCCACATACTGCACTTAAACAAAACACGCAGATGTAATACAACACTGTCACAGGATGCTTCTATTCACTTAGATCTGTGTTGCACACTACATGCAAGGTCATTTTCAAAAATCCATAATAGGGGCACATTAATGCATAACACAGTAGTAGTTCTCTGAGCATTTTGTGTTGGACACAAAGAATAAATGAATCATTACACTGTGCTAAGCAAGTGATAAGCTATGGAAGCTGTTGTTTTTGTCCTAACCAGCTGTGATGGTGATGTGTGATGAGCAACAGCGTAACTGTTTATATTTCTGCTGGAACAATAACATACAATCCATGCCAGTGATGAATTTAGGTACCAAATGTGCTTTGTTTAGTGTTGAAAGGGTCTAATGTCAATTTGAATATCATTTCGCATGACTGAAAGCAATAGTGGATAATATACCTCAGGTGATTTTTGATAGATTCACATAACCAGCTTCATACGCATGTGCTTTTGTGTTCAGTAGGTTAGCTTGGTAACTCATGCAGTGTGGAGATTTGCTTGAGAGGTGAAGTGCTCCGGTACAAAAGAAAAAAAAAAAAAGGTTTTCATAACATTGTTTCTTTTATTTTATTTATTAACACTATCGGCTAGGTTTAGGGTTGGGTTTAGTGTAGGGGATATTTCCAAACACTGTAGAGCATTTACTTTAAACAACACTCCCTGGATATTTAAATTATGAAAAAGAAAAACAAAACAAAAAAAAAACAGCAGGATCATGTATTGATCCCTCGTTTTAGCATCACTGCCTGGACATTTCACTTTGAAACAATATGTACGTAATAAATGTTACAGAAATGTACTAATAGGCCTCAAATATTTCTCAATATTTTCTCAGGTTGTGTAAACAGCTAATATGCTAGTCATATGCTAATTTATAGTGAAAATTGGTCTTTAAAATAAAGATTTATTTTTTAGAGAAATATTATTATATTTTTTCAAGTTGCATAAAACTATTGGAGTAAATTCAGCAAATTGTATTTAAAGTTTAATAAGGCGTGTAACTTGTCTGTAATTGTGAGTTAACTAGCTTATCTGAGCATGTATACCCTTTTTTTTTCTCCAGTGTATGTGTTTACAAATCGGACCATACTGCTTGTATTTGGTTATTGTTGCAACCAGGAAGCGTTCGGTTTTTCTCTCTCATTACGTTCAGTTAAAACCACTAGTTCACAACTCATCTAAAACTCTTGCATTATCTTGCAGCAGCTCTTTAGATACAGTAGTGACACATCACAACTAAATAGTGAAGTGAGAAACTTAGTCTGAGTATTTAAGGACGCTGTTCGATATGCATTAAAAATGCAAACTTTCAACAATCATTAACTGAGTCAAAATCATTTGGTTTCGGAAATGTAGTCTTTTAATGGAACAGACTTTGAATAAGAAGCTATTTCCAGCCTTAATCAGAGTTTTTATCTTAACACAGCAAAGTAAATTATAGTATCTCTCAAATATGATATCCTCTTACCATTTTAAATATTTTCTTTGGCTCTGTGCTGAGGCGCCACCTCACAGAATTAGATGGAGGAAGCTATTAAAGACACGCAGGGGTTGAAGCTGTTTTTACACCCCTCACAGGCACACATTAGCAAATGATACCCTCAAAACCAAATGGCATAATAAAGCAGGCCAGGGAGTAATGAAATGTTTTACCTCATGTAAGGAGACAAATAGAAAAGACTCTTCCTGTGCCCGGTGGTGAATTTTTGCTCGTGGGGAGCGCAAATCTGCTGCACATTTCATTATGCATGAAATCTCCACTGATATGTGTGCAATACCTGTCAATTTGAAACTAGCAGCCATGCAGTTTATGTATCGGATGGATGGAGTTTGAAGTTCTCACTTGACTTTAAAAGTTGTGAGATGTGTTTTTGTTGTTTACTTACTCCAGTCGCATGAAAGATTGATAATGATTTACGGTTTAACAGCGATTTAAAGTTTAAGTACTGTGAAATGTTCGACTAGTGTTAGATGGTGTTGAAAATAAGACAAGCTTTCATCTGTGTGAGAAATGTATTCATATTGCAGCTAAGACAGCAGGTATAACAAAACTGTTTAGTGAACAGTTGGTAGAAATGTAATATTGCTAATTATTCTTAATTTTCTTAGTAATTTTCCTTTTTTCTACATAACAGTTTTCTTCTAGACACTTATGGGATTAAATAACTGGGGGTAAATGCATCCCCAACCAGCCTAAGGTGGTTTTCTGACCTGCCAGTTGTCTATTTTATGTCTATTTTGTTTGACATAAACAACCATTTGATACTAAGTTGATAGGGTAATGAGACAGACATTAAGTGCAATACAATCATTGTCTGGAAAGGATAATCGAAGAAGTAAATCTGATATTATTGCAGCTAGAGCAAAGACAGCAGGAACTACTGATAAAAAAAACAGACACTAAACAACTGGCATGAATACAAAATAAATGTTTTCACATGTCAGAAAATACCAGACAGTTGTTGTTTTAATTATATTCTACATTGTCATTTTTCAAACATGTTCTGTCAGACAGAATGCTCCTTCATGTTGGTATGCCGCAGTTCAGCTGAACCGATAAAAGCACAAAAGCTCATTTTTCATGTCTGTCCAAAAATTATTCAGGTTAGACATGGCCCGCTCAACAAAAACGGATGTTTCATTCTGCAAAATGCAGATTATTGCATGAAAAATGGTCTGTTACTTCTGTCAGAAAAAAAAAAAAAGAAAGAAATTCTTTCACCTAAGGTGCTTGGCTGGATATAGAGGGGGCTGATCAACTAAACAAGCTTAAACCAGCAAACCCCATCTTAGGTTGGTTTCTATCTGCAGGGGTATGTCTGTTTACCATCGGCTTGCTACAAAAATGTTAATTTGGTGACTGCTGAGCTTTATCAGTTTGCTCAGTTCCCCTAATTTTGAACATATCTTTAATTCTTCTTCATGCTATTGTTTAAAACATTATTGCTTTGGCGCACACCGATAGTGAAAAGGGCTAAGTAGCAGGCTGAATACTGAATACTAGCCTCCGGCACTGAGCCACACTGTGACTTTCTTCTTTACGAGAAGAAGGTGGGAATGTTAAGTGCAGGTAATTATTCTCATTGGGAAATGCTTTAACTTCAGCCAGGCTGATGTGTTTTAGAGCTTGTGAGAGAAATAGCAGGACAGGGAAAAGCAGGTCATCATAATTAATATCACTCTGAAGCAAACCCGTAGAGAATAAACCACAGACGGCCACAGTTTAGCAACTTTGCCTTCCCTACTTTTATACAGAGATAAGCAGATGTTAAGCTTCAGCGTTATTCTGGGAAATCTGTCAGCTGGTTGTTTGTCATGACATCAGCGTTTCTTTAAGAGCTTGCACACTGCAACATGATAAAGGAACATTCAAAACAGCAAGACCACAAACCAAAGACCCTCTCTCACAAAAGCCGATTTGATTCCGTATGTGGTAAACTGATTTTATTAAAATAAAAAAAAAATAGCTTGTCAACTGGATTTTAGCCAATCCTGAGCTGAATGAAGGTGAAGGTGAAAGTGTGTGTCTTTATGAAAGACACTCAAGGGCTTGCAGTTTTCTAACTTTTCAGTGCACTGTTCACTGGCTCCTATTTGAAGAGAATTTGTCCATCCTCTCTGTTATTGTTTGGATTGACTGTATATGAGCTGCATGTGGACTTTATCAAGACTTAAGATAGTTGGATAAAAGTGAGATATACCTCTTCTTTAAAAAACACTTTTTTTTAATGTAATAAACTGATTTTGCTTTTCATTTTTGTTCAGGTTCCGAACTGATGCCTAAAGCTCTCTCCACTCGAATCATTGGGGGAATCTGGTGGTTCTTCACCCTCATCATCATCTCCTCCTACACAGCAAATCTGGCCGCTTTCCTCACTGTAGAGAGGATGGATTCGCCCGTGGACTCAGCCGATGACCTGGCCAAACAGACCAAAATAGAGTACGGTGTAGTCAAAGATGGAGCAACCATGTCCTTCTTTAAGGTACAGCCTTCTGAAATGGCCGAGATTAAACGTCTGTAATTCTGACACATCACAATGGCATTTCACTAAGGTTAAATGCACTGTTTGTGATATATTTGACATGTTATTTATTTCTTGAAGCTTGACACGCTTTTTTGTCACCAGTGTTGAGAACAACTGTAGAATGGTAACAGAAGATTTTTTTGAAAGACAGCTTCAGCTAACTTTTTTTTTTTTTTAAAGAACAACTTTTCTATTCTTGAGTAGTGCAGAGTGAGAGAAAAAAAAAATCAATACAATTCCACAAAAGAATTTTTTAAGCTTTTCCAGTTAGATCCTAATTCCCACTGTAAAAGCAAATTCTCCCGTGCTCTCACTTCTCTTCCATGTTTGAAGTTTTCCTTCATAATGATTTTTTTTTTTATTCCAAAGTTTCAAGTTTTGCCTGCAGGGTTTTACTTTTTTACGGCTTTGAGTTTTCACTCTCAGATGCTGTAGTGCCGAGCAGAGAGAGAGAGAAAAAGTATATAAATATACCAGGTTTCTGAGTGACAGAAAATCAAGGTGGCTTTAAACCAGTCATTAGATAGTCATACATTATTTCAAAATATAGATCGCTTTTGTGTTTTTTACTGAGGTTTGCATACATATTTTTTCATAAATAATCATGTTCCAAAACATACCTTAGCATTTTCAGTTTATTTTTGAGTTCAAAATATCTATTTTTACACTTAAAACGATGCAGTGCATGACTCTAATGAATATGATTCCATACGACTTTGACACGTATCATGCATAGTTTCTTTGTGCATCCTTTTTGTCTCCTGAATTGCAGCATTAGAAATGAAGATGACAAAAACAGGTGTTTGCAATTAAAATATCAAGCTGTCACTGAATAAACACCTTCAGTTATTTTTGCTTTCTGAATCTATAGATGTGGTATTACAGCTAGCAGACCTGGAACATCTGATGTTAATTTAACATTTTATCAAGCGTAATCAAAGAGCACTCACACTTGTTCATTTTCTTGGGTCATTTTAAATGTTTCATGGAATTGAGCCAACAATTATCTGTGATTAGCTATGGTTTCTAACGTGACCTCCTTTAAAAATCCATGAAATGCCATTTAAACTGAGTGCTAATCGTGATGTTAAAGTTTCATTATCCTGAAACAGCAAGACACCCCCCCCCCCACACACACACACACAATTGGTTCTGCTTCTAAATCAGCATATATGTATTTATAAGGAGACTCAGTATTCAGAATTTGCATACTAGAGTTTCTACAGATACAATATACCGTCCAAAATATGGGATTTCTATGTATGCATGAAGTACCAGGATGATCTGAATATAGTAAAATGGAAAAAGCTTATATTCCCTTTCACACATATTATGATAATCCATTTGGATGGAAATTTGGAAACAAGTACATTTTGACATTTTACATTTGAGATTTGCATTACATTACTAGCTCGATATGTATGGATTTTTTGTTGTAGTAAACTTGTTTGGTAGCCCACCAGGTACAAAGTGGAGCGCTCAGGCATGATTCTGTTAAATGCGATAGAATTGTACTGCATGGTGGCATTTTAATCTCATTTGTTTTTGTAACATTACTGTTTAGGTTTAGGGTAGGCCTAAGTGTAGGTGGTGCTTTAGTGTAAATGCGCATTATTAAATTTACATAATGCCATGATACGTACAACAACTCACCCATGCTGTTTCACTTATTAATTAAAAAATGTAATTGGCAGTATATACTGAAAAGTAATCAGTAGGTAATAGGCTAGTTTTCAGTCCACCTCGTTGCATACAGTAAAACAAGCACAGCTGTGGTGAAGGCAGAATTACAACTGCCATAATCCAGTGTACATGGTGACTGTTTAATCTAGGAAGTGTCAGCTGTATCACTCCAGTTGCTTATTCATTCTTGTGCAGTCCAACGTTGAAGCCAATTCCCAGCCACTTTCAATTATATTGAGAGACACCAGGGAAAATAGCGTTTGAAGGGGGAGGAACAATAACAGGTGCTCAAGGTTAAGAGAACAGCGCAAACACCAACATGCCATAGTGTGAAACTGGAAAGTGTCACTGTAATGGAGCCAAGGCTCTAGAGGGGGAAATGCCTTTTTTGAGGTGTTTGAGGATATTGTGAATGTACAGTATGTTGGAACTTGTACACTTTTTACTGTATTTTATTCTTGCAATTGCATGATTTTCTGTTAGAAGATGGCAAAACACACACAAGTCACAAAACAATTGTGACAGGAAGCATGTTATGCTTAAAAAAACTATATTTTTGTTAAAACCATTTCAGGATAAACACACATTCATAGAGTCTTATGAAATGCTGTAACAGTATATAATTGTATACATTATGGATAAAAATTAGCATGCAGCTGCGGTTTTGCAAGAGTTGGTTATTTTGTACAAAATAAGCACAAGGAAAATTGTTTCTGCTTGATCACTCAGCGTTTAACAGACACTTTTATTCAAAGCAATACCCAGTGCATTTATTAAAGAGTCAGTCCCTCTGGAGTAACCTGAGGTTAAGTGTCTTAATCAAGGGCATGAAGGTGGTAGCTCATGAGTCTCCTCTTGTGCAACAACGTCCTTTCATATATCAGCCTGAATCTTTCACAACTATGCCACACTATGTCCTACTGATAAACATAAGATCACTGGAAACATGTCTCTCTTCTGCAAAATTAATGTCAGAGTAATGTCCAAAGAATACAACCACTTTCTACTTTTGATTAAAATTTAACAAAAATATGCTTCTTTTTTTTTTTAGAAATCAAGAGTGTCTACATTTGAGAAGATGTGGGCTTTCATGAGTAGCAGGCAGAGCACGTCATTTGTCAAGTCCATTGAAGATGGGATTCAGAGAGTGTTAAAGTCAGACTACGCCCTTCTGATGGAGTCAACGACCATTGAGTATGTGACACGCAGAAACTGCAATCTCACGCAAGTCGGCGGGATCATTGACAGCAAAGGTTATGGCATCGGCACCCCAAAAGGTAAAACCACCTACCAAATAGTTCCAACTCTGATTGGATGATACACACTATAATCAGTTTTAGATTGGTAATATATGCATTTAATATATTGTCTTACACAATTAATAAAAATAAATAAATAAAAACCTTCTTGTGTGTGTGGGTGTGTGTAAAATTGTGCACTGAACTGTAGGTTTGTTTTGTTTTTGTTTTGTTTGTTTTTTTCCCTTTAGAGGGTAGATTTAGGATGGGTTAGGGGATAGAACATCACACATCAGTTGTGTATGCCTGATACCATTTAATGTAAGGAATGATTTAAATGATTTAAAATGTAATTATTATGAAAATCCAAGTTTGTTCGAAATAAGCCAATTGTTTCCACTCTTTTCAAATTATGTAAGTGAAGCTGTAGTCACAGCAGACTTTATGCTCTGTTCACTCACATCCATATGCATGCAAATCAAAATTCAAGTTTAATAAACTCTGACCTGTGAATATGCTTAGCACAAAGACATTTGACCAATAGCAGATGTAAATACTGACCTCTTAGCTGAATTCATAAAACTTAATAGTTTGCAGTGTCAAGGGCTTTGATGTTATTTTACATGCTTAAATCTTTGTTTTACTGCATATTTACACAGTATTTACTTTTATGGAGTGGGTTACACAGTGTGTGTGTAAATAATGCTGCTCATTTCAAGTGTGGCATCAGAGTCAGACGTCTGTTTTTTCTTGCTAATGTTGTATATGGGATTTCAGAGCTTATTATGCAAGTGAAATGCTTGTCTCATTTGGAAAAAAATTAAATATGCGCATGTGTATGTGTGTTTTAGAGCAAGAGAGAGAGAGTGAGTATTATTCCACCTCTCAGATTTGTGAGGTGTATTAGTTAGTTGTTAATTAGATGCCTTTCTTGAATTAAATGAAAAGAAGAACAAAAAAAACTAAAAAAAAAACTTGTCCTTAGTCTTCTTTGTATTCGAGTTTCCAATGAAGATTCTGATCTATTAATGAATTTCTTTCAGGCTCCCCATACAGGGATAAAATCACAATTGCCATCCTCAGTATCCTAGAAGATGGCCGTCTTCACATGCTCAAAGAGAAGTGGTGGAGCGGCAGCAGCTGTCTGGAAGATGAGCGCTATGAAACGGGTCCCATGGGTATCCAGAATCTGGGCGGCATCTTCATTGTGCTTGCGTCTGGTCTGGTTCTGTCAGTGTTTGTGGCTATAGGAGAGTTCATCTACAAGCTGCGAAAAAATGTAGAGCGTGAACAGGTGAGATTGATTGGAAATTGATATTATGATATGATGCTTGACTAACAAAGAAAAACACAATTATTAGTTGCGCTTAGACTTTCAACCCAGCAACTGTAATGCTCTAGCAACTATGTAGAAATAAACACCCTTCCGGAACACTCCCACAATGCAACACAGTCTCACTCCAACTCGTCACATTTTTCGACGCTCAAGGTACCCCTTTTCAGGCACATTTCGACGTGAGGGGTCCTCTGTTGTTTTCAATCGTTTGGCTTAATGTAATGGTTTGCATGCATATATAAATTCATTATATCATTTTTTAGGTTTATTGGAGCACCAAACCCCACTACCTCAAACCTATCCACCTCTGAACAATATAAACACACACAGGCAAATGCAGTTACTGTACAGGTATTTATTGCACAAACTAATCATAAA
>JAUCMS010000028.1:1466669-1481640 GCA_032357445.1 Enteromius radiatus | reverse complement strand
TATCCAATCCATTACATATTATGGCAACTCGGATGAATACGCCGTGGTCAAACGAGGAGGTGCAGACTTTCCTTTGTTTGTGCGGGTAGCGGGTGTGTGTCGCGTAGAAGATTACATCAGGGCAGTTTCCTGCAGCGTCACTATGACAACCAGGTACTATTGTGGAGGTACAGGTACAACTTTTTACACAGTGAAAAACCAAACAGAGCCGAGTCGAGCCGAGGTGTGTCGGTACTGTGTAGTGGAAAAGCGCCATAAGAGACTTCCCCTTAAATATCGCTGTCTCCCTCTCCTCAGTATTGGAGAGTTGTATCGTTCTTTGCATCCCTCCGTCGCCCCTTTTCACCACCTCTAAATAGAGATTAGGTGTCGGGTTCCCGGCAAGAGGAGAACTGGCCCCCACTAAGCCAGGTTTCTCCCAAGGTTTTTTTTTTCCCACGCTGAGTTTTGGTTCCTTGCTGCCGTCGCCTTTGGCTTGCTTAGTCGGAGACACCTGGTTTCCAGCAAACTTAGTTACAGGTTAAGAGCCTATCCTTAATATCTGTTACATTAATGGCATTTCGCCTTCATTAAGGCCAAATTGCCATCCAAGCAATCGATTGGCATCTCACTTCCTCCTAAGGGGCATGCGGGGACCAGGCCGGGGACCAAGCTCTGCCCTGCTCTCACCTCTGAGGAGTTAAATCCCTAGGGCTCGGGGTCTGCCTAATTCCCTACCTGCTCCCCGGACAGTACACCAAACATGCCAATAATATGGTTATTAATGATATAGGTATGTTTTGCAGTGATTCAGAATTGAAAAATCTGTGAACTGTTGCTAAAAGTTAGTACTCTATCATGTTGGAAATATGCCCTACACCAAATCCAACCCAAAACCTACCCAATATCGTTAACAAATGCAAAACTGATATCAAATCACACTTGTTGATGCAACCGTGTAATTTGATCTCATTTTTACACAAATTTGAAATATTTTGTAGAACTGTAGTTACACAGGATTTGAACCAGAGCTCCTTGCCTCTCAAGTACATCTCTGTTGTCCGTGAGCTACCGAAACAAACCTACCATCTATGAAAAACAATAGATATAAAGATGGATATGTGTGATGCTAATGTTTAAAAGCATAAATTAAAAAAATTTCCCAGCATACTAATATTGTTTTTAAGTCATAACAAGTAAATACTACTTGTAATTGTGTAAGTAATTAATTGAAACTCAGTGATATACGTGTCTCGCTAAAAATGCACCAAGGTACATTTATGCCATGAAAGCAGGTATGTTTCATCAAACCTTTCGGTGGTTGTAGACAGAAGAGACTTGCATGAAGGAGTAAATAAAGAATGTAGCAAAATGGAACTGAAAAGGACATAGTATTTATACACAAAGACTAATAAACTGAACGGGACACAGGTGAGGAACACAGGTGGGGATTAATCAACCAATAATTATCCATAGACAGAGGAAGGACCAAATAAGGGCAAACAGGAACTAAACGGGAAGACATAAACCAAAATTAAACCAAGAATACATGAAAACAAAACTAAGAACAGGACTAAACAAACATGAAACGTAACAATCAGTAACTTGAGTTTTCAAGTCATATGACCAGGCTGGAGATTTTATTCAGAATAGGTATTGGCAACAGCATATTACTTATTTTACAATATCAGTGCGTATACTATGTAAAGAATGATCACGTTTAATGTGAATTTTACACTTCACTAAAATGTGTTTGACTTTTTGGAGAGTGGGATTTTATTTCTTACAGCAACTTACTGTCGCCTCTTTTTTTTTTTTTTTTTTTTTGCTTTCTTGCTTTTTACGTAATGTATGCTGAAAAACAACATGTATTTATTTTCAAATGTAAAAGAAAAGAAATTCATCCAAGTTTTCACCTACAAACATTGACCTCGGGTATGCTGCTCTACAATCATAACAGCAAACTCATATAATTCTTTTTAAGCAATGTCAAAAAATCTTTCCTTATTATAGAAACAGGACAGAAATGGCTTTTGAAGTGGAGAAGACAAATTGTTAATTTGGGCAATACACTGCTTGTAGTTTAGGATTAATTGTTATTAAACTTGTTTTGCTGTTGGGAGAAGTCATTTTTTGATAAGTTATATCAAGAGCACATTGCCCAAGGTTCCAAAATCTAGTGTACATTTAGTGTGACTTCAGAGGTGAAAAGCAACTGGAAGGCCAAGTAAGAACCTTGCAGCAAATGAGCTGTGCTGGTTTCTCCAGCACAAACAACCCTCCTCCTGCAGTTTATCAAGACTTCCATGTGTATTCAAGCTGTGATGGGACTGAATCTGCATTAATGCAGGAGGGCTGCTAATTCAGAAAGGCAGGAAGGGCTCGGACCATTCAGAGGCTGAGCAGATGTGATTAAACACTGATGTCTGATCGAAAGCTTGTAGAGTCTTGACTTGAAGGATCATGCATGATTGACTCTATGAAAAGGGAAGAGGGACTCTTAGGGGTGTACAAATGTATAGTTGCCATGGTAACCGGTGCTGGTTTGGTTTAGCATGGAAGCTCAAAACTCAGTTACAAATGGCTAATTAGACTAAAGGTACTTGAGAGGGAAGGAAGCAGTAGATTCAATCAAGACGGAAGCAGCTGGGCTGAAGACGACTTTTTTTTTTTTTTTCTGCTGATGCTAATTTCTGTAATTAACTTACAATAAAGAAGAAATATTTGTTTCAGCTTCATATGATTGCGTGTGGAGTTCCTTTTTTTAATTCTAATTCTGACCTGGCTCGTATATGTGTCTATTGTACAAAAGATATTTAATTGTTTAATTATTAAATTGATCTTAACAAGCTGTAACTTACTTACTTACTTACTTACTAACTTACTTCTCGGTTATTCCTGAAGGAACATGCTATACTGAAGAAAATCAATATTATCAGGAACATTTTGTGTAAATAAAAAAATGGAATGTTTAATATATACAAGAAAGAAAAGATGCAAGTAGAACAGTTATGATTATATATTTGTTAGGTTTTAAATGATGAAAATCAGTGTAGAAAAAAAAAATAAGAGGGACAAAAAAATATGCAAATATGTCGCTGAGAAATGGGGATCTATAGCTTGAAGATAAGATTACATTTTTATTTATTTATTTATTTATTTTCACTTTGCTCCTCAGGGCTTCTGTACCATACTGAGAAGATAATATTTGTTTCTCCCCAAGCAATAATTTGAAATTGAAATTGAGGTTGGACCCATGGCACTGAATTTTGTGCTCTTGCGGATGATGCAGGTTAAAGGGTTTGGCCTCGTTTGTCCCAAATCCCATTCCCTCTCTCTTTCCCCAATAAATTCTTCTCATATCTAATCCTAAAAAAAGGACTCTCAGTAACACTTTTTTTTTTGGTGGTCCTCCAAAAGATATCATACTGACTTGCAGTACAGTCATATATGTATATAAATATGATATATCCCTAGATCAAACCTCACAGTGTGCTAATATTCTAATGTGAGAAGTTGACATGATCGCAAAGTTTTGATTAATTTACTTGTGACCTGAACCTGGCTTTTTTTTAAGAACCATTGCCTTTTCCTATTTTATACCACTGGGAAATAAGCAAATCAGCCTTAAGACCTCATGATTTTTTTTTTTAAAGGCTGTGAGTCTGAGGAACACCATCCCAATTGTGAAACATGGAGATGATGACATCATGTTATGGGAGTATTTCAGAAAAAGAGAAGCTACATCCAAGAGTTTGATTCAAGTCAAAAAGATTAGTCAAAATATACACTTTTGTGTTGAAAGTAAGTCATACAGGTTTGAACGGAAATAGGATGTGTACTGTATATGATGACAAAATATTTCATTTTTGGGGTCAACGCTAACCAAGTTTATGCGATTTTTGACAAACTAAAATCTTTTTGCCTTAAAATTGTCTTTAGCATATATATATATATATATATATATATATATTGTTTAGTCTTTTTCTTTAGCTTTCTTCTTATTAACTGCCTGGTTAGTTAGTTGGGACATTTTCATTTGAAAGAGCTATGATAACATTGTTAAATTCAGAATAGCAACTTCTCTTTCTCACACCCCTGCCATATTTTCCTGAGCATTCATAAAACCAACCAGGACTTCAATTTTTCTGTCAGGTGTCATATCATCTTACGATATGCAAAGGCAATTTCAATTCTACATGCTGGAGAAAATGGGAACTACACAGTTGATCTCACCCATTCTGTGACTCTGCTGTTAAAATCATTGTGCTGATACATTGAGCTTTCTCTTAAATTCCGGCCATACAAAGCTTAGTTGCTTCACTCATTACCTATTTTGGCATTCTGTCAAAACATTCAAATTAACTGCATGCGCATTGTCCACTTATATTCCTTTTTTATATGTAATTGCACTGAGGTTATCACCCACAATTAACCTATGTTAAATGTGGATTTATCTGAAGAGAAACAAAAAAGGTGCAGCATACTAGGAAATTCTAGGAAACTAGGAATTCATTAGGAAAGGAGAAAGGAAACTATGTAGCAATGAAAAGAACATTAGATATGAATATGATTATGAATTAGATATGAGTGTTTTGTGGACAGTAAATAGTTATTTCTGGATTCATTAATACTGTATATGAAATCAACTAGATTTGATTCCCACTGACCTTTCTAAGCTAAAAGGTACATTCACTTAATCCAATTCTGTGATTCTATATGCCACATTAAAACTACTCATTATGTTTTGTTTGTCCATTTATGAGTCAATGGCCATAATGACTAAGACCTTTAGGATTATAGCTACTGTTATTTTGAACCAATATGACAGATGAATGACCACTTGTGTTTGACCATTCATGACTTTTATGCAATTTTATTATTATTTATTTTATTTATTTATTAATTTTTTTCAGAGAGGCAAAATGTTTCCTAATGTTGTGTGGTACTAAAAAAAGAACATTCACCAAGACAAGTAACACATTTCAATATTCGAAATTAATACTCAGAGCCATCCATGTACCAAAATGGTAAGATCTAATAATATAAATATGTGGACAAGCCTCACGGGGACATCTGCATGCATGTGTTAAATTTTAAAATCAGTTTAGCCATCTCTGGAGGCAAAAACTGGGACGTCTCTGGTGTTATGTGATGTGTACAAAAAACAGAATGTCTAAAGAAAATCTAATATGGCACTGTGTATCAGCAACCATCCCCCAAAGCACTAAATACTAAACAAGACTCAATGAAATGCAGTCTTTATAAAGGGCTTTTAAACAGTAGTGTTTAATGATCAAGGACACTGAATAGTAGGAGAATCATGACAAGAATCAGGCAAATGGAAAGAAAACAACGGCAGTAATGTTTGGAAGCATACAGTATATATAAATTGCACTAATCATTTAAGCAATAATGCTCGAGAAGGCATACCTTTATGTAAGAGTTTAGCTCCAACATACCTGGCTGGAAGTTTGTTGTATAAAATTACACAAATATGTACTATTTTTTTTTTCTTCTTATAAACAAGTTTTCTTTTTTTTATTTGCCATATTATTTATATGCATTTTCATGAGGGTGGGCTGGTTTTTGAAAGGTTTGGTAGACAGACAACAATACTGTCAACACGTGTACAGTATATGCATATAGAATGGTGCAATGACGTACTGCCCAATCAATGAGATGATGTTATTGAGAGAAGGACATATAAAATCAAAGTGAAATGCAGCCCTGAAAAAAGTTTGTGTACCTTGTGTGCTACGTCATCGAGTACCATCAAAGCCTGTCTCAATCTGAAGGATCCTTGGACATAAGCCTTCGTTTCACGTCCTTGTCTCAGTGCATTTGAATGATGCATCAAGTGTATCATTCATGTCCTCCAATCACACACAATTCATTGCACATGTTCCAAATCAATAAAGATGTGTCAGAAAATGAGTTCAGTCCCATAATGCCAAACTGTCCATGATGTATATCACTGGGAGACAAGAGATGATTCTCTTTCAATGTATTGCATTAAGAGAAAAGAAGGTTTCTATAAAAAATGACGTTTTATAGAATTGTCATGCTGTGACTACAGGTGTGGATACATAAGTGTGTGCTATCCATCTCAATAACAGCATAAACGCACAACAAAAATTACAGTTGTGAGAAAACAGCAGTTGGGAATGCATTTGATTATAGTGACATTGATATGCACAAGCTCAGCAAATCAGGACTCCTGAAATTAACTCTGTGTGAATACCATTTTGAATATGTTCAAAATAGCATTATTTCCAGTTTGTTCTTATATTTTGCTGAGGAGACTTTAGCCACTGAATTAGAGCACCTCTATTTCTTCAACCACACAGCCTTTCTCCAAAACCCTGCCCATTCCAAGACAAGTCAGAAAATCTGATGTCAGCAAACTCAAATGACAGACAAATAGTGCTTTCTGATTGGCTAAGAAATGCGCAAGACATTTTTCTAGCTAAAACTGTCAGAGAGGCGTGTGATTTCTCTAGATGCCAATAGCTGCAAAATAAGACAGAACACGACATGGATGAAAGCTCAGGCATGTTTCTGGGATTAAGCTATAAATGGTGCATGATATGAAAAATAGCTGCCGCCTTACATATAATATACATTCAAGCTATATGTACATACAGACAAAATACTGATTTATGATAACTTCAGTAAGCAGTAAACAGAGCCAAAACGGGCATTCAGTGCTTGCAAGCCCCATCGGTCCTCTCCAAGGCTGTCATCTGCAGCTACTGTAGGTATTGGCACTTAAAGGCTGCTGTTTAAATTGGTGCCTGGGGTGTCTTCAGAGGTGTAGAGTGTGAGTGAGAGGGCAGGTTTCTTTGACAGCATTGTCAGCTAAAGATGCTAAATCTCACAGCGGGGATGAAGTGCTTTTCACAAAAAGCTAAACAATGGGTCCAAAGACCTGAGGGGAATCTGAGGACTTCAAAAGCGCAAAGGAGGTGGCAAAAATGAACAATTTTAGCTGTCAGTTCTCATGTTACTGGAACATGAGATAATGTACCAGGGTGTTAGTATACTTCAATAATCAATGTTCTCTGGTTTTCATTTGGAGGTTGCTCCAGGAAGGACAAGTTGGTTCCTTACTTTACATGAGAAAATGTTGAAATGTAGTGATTAAATGCTGAACAACCACCAAAGAACAATAAATAAGTGTTGTGTTTGTCTGCAGTTTGAATTTGAAGCACCAATTTCTATTCATGGTTTAAAAAAAAAAAACACGTTACATTACACATGTTTTTACAAAAGTATGTGTGCTAAAATGGCTGCTGGAACCTGAAGCATAGAATTCAAATATATGGCAATGCAGGCACATTTCTAGTAGTTTCATCCATTTAAATGGACTAAACATTGAGAGGAAAAAAACGTGTACAATGACAACCATGCAAAAACTCAGGTGCCTGAGTGAACTGCAAGAATGACAATATGGGTCTTTCAGTGAATTGCCACCCAAACAGATGCAAATCAGTGAAAGAGGAGTGAAAGTGTACAGTCAAGTAGAATTTGTGTGCACACAAGTGGAAACCACATTCAAGTACCTGCACCACCCATATGTATCAGAACACAGGAGTGGATGGCAGCCCAGATCCGTCAGCAACACTGTCTGTTTTTGTCTTTATGTTTTTTTTTTTGTTTTTTTTTGTGTTTTTTGATAAAATAGTAAGGGAGAGGGCAAGCATGACTGGGGAGACAATGTGGGAAAGCAAAGCAAGCTAGAGTCAAAGTACAAAAACTTAATAACTGGTAAGCTGAATTTATAATATTCATTAACAAAGTGTTAAATACACATTACATACACATAGACTTTTTTTTTTTTTTTTTTGAAAATGCAAAACATTGTTTTATATATATATATATATATATATATATATATATATTGGTGTTTGGTGATCAATGATTCCTTAATGATCTATTTGTCTGAAAGCATATAGTTTGTTATTTCTTTCAGGCACATGATGCATTAATAACATCATGCCAAACTGTCTAGGTGAGGCAAGGAGCCTGGGGCATTAACAATTCTGGAGCAATGCTATTCCCCAAAGAGGCTGCATTATTAAAAAAATAAATAAATAAAAATCTGGGTTAGTATTAAGATGTTCAGAAAAAATTATCAATGAGGTGCCATCCTTCTATGGGTGCAAACTGTAATGCAACAGTGTCAAGTGTGGCCATACAAGCGTGTAACTCTATTGGAGACAGGCATGAATATGGTTTTACAAGGCTGCATTGATTCATCCAACCATTATATTTTTTATATTTATATCATTCTCCAGTGATGAGATTTTAAATGCAATATGCAAGCTTGATTCGAGCAAGATTCTGAATTCAAATACCATTCTGACAGATTACATTGAGGATGGAGTTTGGTTATTCATTTATTGTGATCACTGTTGGTACGATTCAATATATATCCTGCTACTATGAAATAATAAAAGCATATCATTACCTACTGCCTGTTATGAAACCTATCT
This sequence comes from Enteromius radiatus, assembly GCA_032357445.1. NCBI lineage: Eukaryota > Metazoa > Chordata > Actinopteri > Cypriniformes > Cyprinidae > Enteromius > Enteromius radiatus. Next base: position 1,473,163 of record JAUCMS010000028.1, on the reverse strand, counting down.
TTAAGTCCAACAAATAAACATGCCACGTTGGTATATCAGCATCACAGATCACCAGAGTTTAAACATGTGCTATTTTCATGATGTTGGTAGTGGAAGCGAGGTGTTGGCTAGATGCCACTCTACATCAAAGGGTGGGCAACTGCCCTCGAGATCCACAGTCCTGCTGTGATTAAGGTTGAGGGTAAACTAACACACCAACACTTTTCAAGTAGATTTTCAAGACTTTGGTCAGAACTTCAGGTGTGTTTGGTCAGGGCTGGAGCTAAACTAAGACAATGAAGCTCAAGGGCCAGACTTTCCCACGTCTGCCCTACTGTACATACTTTTCAGATATTCTTTTGAAACATAAGAACATCAAGGTGTTTATTTGGATTTGTTACATTACCCTTTTTAATAGGTTCCTAATTCAGTGACGTCAGTGAAATGGTCTAATCTACAGTGGGTACAGAAAGTATTCAGACCCCCTTAAAATGTTCACTCTTTGTTGTATTGCAGTCATTTGCTTTTTCCTCATTAATGTACACACAGCACCCCATATTGACAGAAAAAAAAACAGAATTTTTTCAGATTTATTAAAAAAGAAAAACTGAAATATCACATGGTCCTAAGTATTCAGACCCTTTGCTGTGATACTCATATATTTAACTCAGGTGCTTTCCATTTCTTCTGATCATCCTTGAGTTGGTTCATTTGAGTCCAGCTGTGTTTGATTATACTGATTGGACCTGATTAGGATAGCCACACACCTGTCTATATAAGACCTTACAGCTCGCAATGCATGTCAGAGCAAATGAGAATCATGAGGTCAAAGGAACTGCCTGAAGCGCTCAGAGACAGAAATGTGGCAAGGCACAGATATGGCCAAGATAACAAAAAAAACAATTCTGCTGCACTTAAGGTTACTAAGAGCACAGTGGCCTCCATAATCCTTAAATGGAAGATGTTTGGAATGAGCCTTTGTTCTGTCTGGTCCCGACCACGGACCAGAACCTCAGAGTCTTAATTGCAAATAATCGCTTAGATGCCCTTACTATATATATACAGACAATCATTAGTTATATACATGCCCGTGCTTAAATGATGCGTAATTGTGAACAAGTTAATCATAAATTAATAGTTAATTTTGTTGTTTAACTAATACATAATGTGGGCCCTTAAACTATTAGGTTAATCATTAATTACTACTGTGTTTTTGCACAACTAATGCTTAATTGTGAACAAATTAACCATTAATTAATGCATTGTTTTGGACTCTTAAAATAAAGTGTTACCCTTTTTTATATATATTTTATTGATAGACTAATTTCACAAAATTATTGTAACTGAATAAATATTATTAATCAATCACACCTGTTTTGCAGAAGGTCAGAGTTTACTGAAATGATTGTTTTGTGTTCCCTTACAAACAGCCTCAATCTATGAATAATAAATAAATTAATAATAATAATAATAATTAATAAATAAATCTGTCAGGCAAATTTATTGTGAAGAAGCAGTTATGAAAATTAAGTTAATTTGCCTCTATAAATAGTTTTTTTTTAAATAAATTGTTAAAAATATACATTCTTTACAAGTATTGTGTGATTATAAAATGAAGTGCTGCAAAAGTATGAATGAATAAAAAAAAAAAAAATTTTTTCATCATTTTCAAAATATTTAATAATAATAAGAAGAAGAAGAGTAAAAATGTGATTATTGTCATTGCTATTATTATATGCAGCATACATATGCTGCAGTTGGTTTACCCTTGAAGAGGAGACAGGTGAAAGGTTATCTTTCACTATATCAGACCGTATGGTGTTTACACCAGAGGCCAGTGATATATGGCCTGCATTGACAGCCTGCACTGGGTAATTAACAAATTATGTTCCAGCTAACAAAGAGTACACATGACGGGAGATGTATGGCTTTCAGAAGACCCCACAGCAAAGACCACCAGAGGAGCAGCTTTAATGTGGTGTGATGAATGGACTAACTCCTGCACTGTGCAGGTGGATGCGCACACACACACACACACACAGACACACACATGCACGCACGTCTTTGCAGTAGTTTCTCATCTTGCACGGGGAGTTGTACAGCTACAAGGTGAACGATGGCAAAGCAGAGGGCAATTATCCTCCAGACAAATCGTCCAGAAGGCAGGAGGCCTCACAATTAGTCCTACGGAGGTCCAGCTCACTCTAGCTCAACAATATGCAGAACTGATGCCTCTTTATTTAATAATCTTTTTTTCCCTCCATCTGAATTCAGATGTTCAGTGGTCTCTAGAACATTACCTTATAGTTATATACTGTGACATTCAATGCATTCAAATATGAATGCCAAACAAAATTGAAGAGAAGTTGCCTTTTTTGTCAGCTTTAAGATTTTTGGAATAAATTTAGTACTAATTTCCCCAAGGTCTTTTTTTAATCAGACTATACTATCATTTTCCATTTCTGCTTAATGAATCATGCGAGTTATAGTCATATTATAAATGGCAAGGCTTTGCAGGCTATTAGTTTGTTTCTTTAGGGGTCTAATAGAAGACATGCTTCATTTAGGACCCGGTAGTATCCCGAAGCAATATAGAATGGATTGCATTATTTCCAACAGCTGCCATTTCTCAGCCATCTCTTCAGAAGTGTTATAATATAATGCGCTTGGGTGAAGTTATTATTCCCGACCAGACCCTTTAGATTTCAAAGTAATGGCATCCCCTCTCTTGGATGGGCATTTTAAGTTTGATATCCTCTACAGATAAACTCTTTTGAGTAGCACTTAATTACAAAATACATTTCGCCACTCTCTCAGGTACATTTTGCTTGTTCATGTGTTGTGCCATAATACTAACTTTGTTTCGAATGGTTATTTTAACGTAAATTCATTACCATTCCGAAAATCCTTTATGCAGTGCATCAATGCTATAATTGATCTTCTGTTTAGTAGATTTACCCTTTGGGATCACTTGACTTCATATAAGAAATTGTGTCTTTTGTTGACTTCATTTATCAAGATAAGTGACTCAGGATGTCATCACTCAAATGTGTCTCAGAATGTTTCAAAGACAGCAAATCGTTAAGTCTTTATTGGTTCTAGGTGCTTTATTCATTTCTAAGTGCTTCATGAAACATTATGTTGCAAACTTTAAATGAGTTATAAATGTTCTAAATGATCTATTTAAAGCCTTGGCTTCAGTTAATGGCCTCAGCTATCAGCAGCTGATTCTTTTTGAGTTGCTCTGTCTGTGACAAGAGAACAAATGAATCAGTGTCACCATGGTTGTTGCTTGTTGGTCACCGTAACCTGTTTAATAGACTGCAATCATGGTATAAAGCGCATACAATATGTGTGAATTTCCGTACACATACAAAATAAAATGCACAATTTTTATCTACAAAATGTTTCATTTTACAAAGAAATATGAATTTAATACCAACAAACAGACATTTATTTGCCAATCCAGTATCACATTGGCTAAAAGCATGTGCTGAATTCATACAGTAAATGTAAATGCTGTCTAACAGTTAGTAGAACTGCATTTGCCACACACTTGTCTTGTCAGTTGATTAGACAACAGGGAGTCTGATAAAATGTTAAAGACTTTGTTTGAAAGTTCATCAAATTATTGCTGTTTTCCTCTATTGATTGACATTTCTCATAGCAGCCTCCCTAGAAATCATTGTAAGTCTAAGCATGTCATGAAAAAATATGCAAAAAGTTGTACGCTGTGCAGGCTTGCACATAGTTTCACACTCTAAGATTTTGAATAGAAAGAATGCATATTTTTATGGCTAATGAAGTCTGACAAAAGCGTAATTCATCTTGTCTACATAATTCACCCATACCAAATAACCCATCTCCAGTTGTATAAGTCATCATCATCCCAGAGCGGCATCAGGGTGTCGTGATAATAAACTTAATTCTGCTCTCTTGTTTTTGGATCAAAACGGCCACTCACCGGCTTGAATGGGAATAGATTGCCGTCTGATTGCTTAAATAAAACATGAAGGATCTAATGAACATATTCAGGCTGTGGCATATAACTCCTATGCATGGCAGCAAGCATTGATTAAGCCTCCCCTGTTTGGCATTTGGATAATGAACAAACACTGTAGAGAAATGGCAACTATTAACCTTTTACCCCCGTTTTCCCCATTGCTATTGAAATTGTTCTGTTTTGACTCCCCTTATGAAAATCAATGAATTAAGACAGACAGGGAATTTTTATATTGTTATTATTGTTTAATTACAAAAAGTTTTCCCACTCTTTGCCATTCAGCATTCAGTAGTCTATTGGGATTTCACAGAACACAATTTGCAAAGCCTCACCATAAGGGGTTCTGCAAAGTTGTGAAGGATTTCAACATATCAAAAGAACAGAGAGCATTTGTGTCTCGTTTGTTTGCAGTAGTTTTCAAAAATGGCACTTTTTCTTGATTTCACAATACACGTAGGAGGCGGTGAGTGTGTTTGTCATTGCTCATATAGTGCTTTTTCTCTCGGTACAGCTGTCCATCTCAGTGGTAGGTAAAGTCTGCACAGGAGGGTGTTTGGCACTCTTTTTGTCCCTGTGAATTTCTCAGTGCCCATGAAAAGATTCCAGTCTTTTGTAATCCAGTTTTTGAATTCCATCATTTTCTTTCCTTCTGTCATCTTTATTTAATTTATAGCATGTTGAAAAGAGCAGAAGAACTGGTCACCAGCATATGTTCTACTTTAGATGCTGATATTCTGGTGTGTCCCAACCAGACGTCTAACCAGCTGTCACCTGTGACTGTTGTTTTGCTTTTTTCATAGACATTAAAACTGTTTAGTTCAGTTGGTCAATAGTTGCTACAATTGAAAAGACAGATAGCAAAGACAGATAGCAAAGTACAACACATTGTGTCCCTTATTTAACACACCTGAATAAAATCATCAGCTCATTAGGAGAGATCCATGAACTGAACTAATGATCTGATAATCTCATTCAGGTATGTTTAAATAAGGGACACATGCAAAATGTGCAGAGCAGGGGGTCCCCAGGACTGGAATTGGGAACCACTGGACTAGAGAAAGTGAAAAAATTGATTTTCCTGGCAAAAGAAATCTGTCACGCTGTTTCTGTCTGTGTGCACTGATCCCAGTGCAGTCACAAACACCTGTCCCTGGATCAGTCACCAACGCGTCACAATCAGCCACTCCTGAACCAGCTCCAATCACCTGATCACAATCACATGAATTCTAGCACCTGTCTCTAATCACCAGCGCACCATAAAGTCTAGCTCAGCCATGCACTTGTGGGCTGAGCTCAAGGTTAATTCCCTGAGTCTTTCCTGGAAGAAGCTCAGATTCTGACACTCTCTCTGCCTGCCTGATTGAATCGAATCGCTCAAACTTTACCTCTTTGTCTCTGCCTTTGACAGAAGCTCAGCCCATAAACCAAAAATGGATTAGGCTCTCCTCCAGACCCGCACCCAGTATGGATGGCTTATTGATCAGTACGTGGAGGAATTTACCGAGTATGCTCACGGTGTGACCTGGAGTGAATGTACCTTAAGAACTTTGTTCTGGCTGGGGCTAGATAACAGTCTAGCAAGACAGATTGGTTATATAGACTCACAATGTACTCTCATTCACTTAATAGATCAGGCCTTATGGCTAGGCGTTCATCATTGACCATAGAGGAAGTGGGTGAAACCAATCGGAAGCCGATCTCAATCCAGGTTCTAGAGTCACAGCCGGTAGAGCCGATCCCAGGTCCAGTTCCTGAGTCACAGCCAATAGAGCCGGTCTCAGTTCCAGTTCCTGAGTCACAGCCAGTAGAGCTGGTTCCAGTTCCTGTGTCACAGCCAGTAGAGTCAGTCCCAGTTCCAGAGCCACAGCCAGTAGAGCCAATCCTGGATCCATTCCCTGAGTCACAACCAGTAGAGCTGATCCCAAGTCCAGTTCCAGAGTTACGGCCAGGGGTGTTATTCCCAAATCCAGTTCATAGTTTACGGCCAGAGGAGCCATTCCCGATTCCAGTCCCTAGTTTTCGGTCAGGAGAGCCGATTCCAGCCCCTAGATTACAGCCAGGAGTGCCGAACCCAGTTTTAGAGTCTCGGCCAGGAGGGCCGATCCCAAATCCAGTTCCAGAGTCTCGGCCAGGAGTGCCGATCCCGATTCTAGCCCCTAGATTACGGCCAGGAGTGCCGATTCCGAATTCAGTTCCTAGATTACGGCCAGGAGAGCCGATCCCGATTCCAGTTCCAGGGTCTCTGCTAGGAGTTCTGAGCCCGATTCCAGCCCCTAGATTACGGCCAGGAGTGCCGATTCCAATTCCATCGCCTAGATTACGGCCAGGAGTGCCGATTCCAATTCCAGTTCCTAGATTACGGCCAGGAGAGCCGATCCCGATTCCAGTTTCAGGGTCTCTGCCAGGAGTGCTGATCCCGATGCCAAGCCCTAGATCAGGGGTAGGCAAATTCGGTCCTGGAGGGACGGTGTCCTACAGAGTTTAGCTCCAACCCTAATCAAACACACCTGCC
>JAUCMS010000028.1:1454585-1465549 GCA_032357445.1 Enteromius radiatus | reverse complement strand
TTGACTTGACTTGACTTGCCCAAGAAAAAAAGACTTGGGACTTACTTGAGACTTGAAGGTTAAGACTTGAGACTTACACATATGTGACTTGGTCCCATCTCTGCAAATTTTTTGTAACTGGTAGGTTTAGGGGTGGGGTTGCGTGGTCCTACAAATTAATTGGCATGTTTCCAATAAATATATATAAAAAAAAAAAAAAAAACATGACAAAGCTATGCAGTGTCTGTGTGAATGTTTGAACACAATGATCATTGGTGGACTGTGAGGTAAGGGGCACCAGGTAAAATCTCGCCTAGGGCAGCAAATTGGCCAAGGCTGGCCCTGATAGATATACAAGAGTCACTAATCTTCATTGTGTAAAGGATAATGTATTGCACCGGCTTGGATATTTTTTATTTTAATGAAACCATAAATGTGCGGCAAGTTAAATAATAAATGATAAATAATGATCCACACCGCACAATTACAATAAATACTAAAGCCTGGCCCACTACACTTAACTGCCCATACTAGTCATGCATCACTTGAAAGTTATGATATAGGAGACATGTTACTTTCCTTATAGTGGGAAGTAAAAAGCATTTATTAAGACCTTACGAAGTCCATTAAACATTGCTCTGTTTCTCCCTGTGCTTCTTTAGTGTACAACCATTTAAATTAATAATAATAATGGTAATATGGTGCTATTCTAAAGATCATTATATGTTGACATGTTTTAATGTTCAAAAAACAAATTACTTTTCAAATACTGTACAATATTGTAGCTCCTTTATGCCACTTCTGTCTCCTTTTCATGTAATTTTATTTTCTACAAAGACCCTCCTTCCAACAAGCAGAGTGTGCTCTGATTGCCAGCTAGGAAATATAATGCCCTTTTCCATAATAGAGGGTTCAGTTTTTTAAATAAATGCAAAGAAAATTAGTAATTAATAATGACCTGTGCTAGTTTTTTTTTTTTTTTTAATAATTTACATTAAGGCATATTTATCATGTTGGAGGTATGCCCTACACCAAATCCAACGCTAAACCTACCTGATAGTGTTAATCATGTGTGTAAATTTAATTTGACAGTAGCAGGGGACATTAAACATAAAATTTATAACAAGCAATTTTTTAAAGGGATACAAATAATACAATCAAATTATATTTAAAAAGATATGTCAACACAGTGGAAAATCTATCATTATTGTATCATGGAGTCATTATGGTTTTTTCTTTGGTTCAATGAAAAAGATGATATTTCTTCAAAAATATTTATCTCAGACTCAACTTTATTATCCCGTTTAGTGAAACTAAGATTGCAGCAAGGTGCCAGTACAATAGCCAAATCCATGCACATATAACAGTTCCCACATAGAAAAACATACAATATACAAATTCCTGACACATTTAAACCAGACATTGAAAAAACCAGCTGCTCCTCAGCTGAATTATTCAGCAGCTTAATAGCCACAGTAACAAAAGACTCTTTTGTTCTTTTCGACCTGCATACAGGAACCCTAATGCTGCAACGATTCATCTGCAGACATTTAATAACAAACTCACAACAGGTAAGCAGGATCAGTAACGGCAAACAGGGACATCAGAGGCAAACACAATAATCCAATAACGTAGCGGTAGTTGGGTGAAAGGCGAACAGGGGGCGAGGCTAGAGCGAGAGTCCGGGTACAGATGAGGTAAAGATCCAGGAACACAGGGAAACACGGAGGGCTTGCAAAGGGGAAGACGCGGGGTACATCCAACAATGACGAGCGAATACACATACTACAAACGGGGCTTTTAAACACAAGATAACAAATCAGTGGTCATGGCGATAGACAAGGTTTGTGGAGACAACAAGTTCATAATAAGAGTCTTGAATGGAGTACAGAAAGGCAGAAACACAGTACACATCGTTCGGGCTGGAGTGCTCTCTACATTGTTTTCATACACGCAAAGCAGATTGGTCCCTCGAAGCGAGATCCCAATTCATCGGTCATATCCGACGTGACTCTGAGTGACTGACTGAAAGGGAACCGTAGCATTCTGGAACTCCAGACATTTTAACAGTTTGAACTAGACTAGGCAAACAAAGTTTGTTCCAAATTTTTACCTTTAATATTATCATCATAATTCATTACGTAGTTCTACCTCTGTCTTTATCCCGTTTTTCTTCTTCTTCTTCTCCTTCGACATTATGGTAGACGTTCACTGATAAAATATATTTTTTGTTTGTTTTGTTCTTTTTTGGACAATCTTTCTCTCTTTGTAATTAAAAAATAAATTGTAATAAACACACACACACACAACTACACTATTTTTGCCTTAGCCTTTGCCTATTTTTCCTATGCCCAGGGCTAGCCCTGATATCTATGACATACTGCCCCACTTATAATGTTGTTGAAGCCACAAATATCCCTCCAATGCACAGGAAATCTATTATGGAGTAACATAAAAACGAAGGTTCACAGGGTTTGGGTAATTAAACATAAAGAAGCAGCAAACATTCATAAAGCAGCTCTGTATATTCGTCCAGGATGATAATATCGTTCACATTTATCAAAAATAATAGGCGCCCAGAAGAATCTCTTAGTGGTTCTTTTCAGCGGTTCCTTCACAGTAAATGTGAAATTCATCGGTTCTTTAGAGTTTGAGGGAAGGCAGAGTCTCTGCAATGTTTTTTTTTTTTTTTTTTTTTTTTTTCAGACAGTAGAGTGGCTAAAGCACTGGCTGGTCAATGAGGCTGGGCTTTGTGAGGAGAACATTTCTTTTAACAATGAGGAGGAATGTAGCCACTCGTTCTCTATTTGACAGCTCAAAGCCAAGTGTGTGACATAATGGTGTGCTCTGTTCACTCCATTACACACACCAGCTTAATGATCATCATTTGAAACAGTTCTTTACGTTTAGGTGCTGGACTGCAGAAATAACAGTGGTGTTCTCAAAATGGTGCTGAATTTTACATTGGTTTAATTCAGTGAAGTTTCATTTCTTAACATCTTAGTTCTTTTCAATGGCCTCGCATAAGATTTTCAGGTCAAAACATATTGTTATGGTTTATGCCACCTTTTACAGTACAGCAACAGTTGCAACGTAAAATCACAAGTGACTGATCCGAAAAGCTCCATAGGCTGCACTTTCTTTAAAAGCAGTCCTCACATGAAGACAATGAGACTTTACAAGGACCATGCACACCAAGGATGATAACTATAATGATAATGATAAAGGTATAGTCTTAAAAATATTCTGAAATTCATTGGAATAACTCTCAGATGATCTATACTCTATCAAATACTTGCCACAAATTTAGTGTTCATCCTGTTTCTTTATTCTGACATTGTGGTTGCATGCAATACTGTAAAAAGCAAAGGAATCCATTCCAGGGTTTTTTTCATTGCAATTCTGGGATACTCCAGGATCATCATCGAGAATGATGAATTTAACAATCCAGAAAATCATGACACACACACACACATTGGTCCAAATTGTTAAAATACATGGAAACATTTTTTATTTTACACAATTTAAGATATTTTAAAAAAGCATTGGTACTCTTATGGCATATGGCATACGGGGCAATACTCGCTGGGCCGATGCACATTTTTGGGCTGGGGCTGTCAGTCATAATTTAATATTTTTATTAAAATATTTTAGTTTATTACGCCAATTTATTTATTACCGTAATGGTAGAGTATCTGAGAGATGAATCGCGTCCCACTGGTTGACTGTCTTAAAGGACATGGAGCTAGTCCAATGAAATCTCAGGCCACGCCCTGCCTCCCTCCTGGCCAGCCCTCATCTCCCCATGACAAAATCTGCTATTTAGAGTTTGACCGGAGTTTGAGATGAGTCCGTCTATAACAATGGATAAACCAGAAAAGAGCAAGGGGGGTGCAGTGAAGCTGTGGGAGAAGACACAAAAGCCTACAAGTGGAAGCAGCAAAATGTGTGAAAAACACAGAAATGTTTGCCACCACCACACGTTACCAATCATATGAAATGTTACCAATGTTACCTGTTACCAATCATATGAAATCACACACATCCACAAAAGTGATCATTCCACTGCAGAAGAAACAGAAGCAGGATTCAGATGCATTTATGACTGTTATTTGTAGCCAAAATATAGCATGAATGCTTACACTTGCAGGGAAACTTATAACAGCATATTGTTGAGATTTAATGTAGTGTACTTATATATGAAATCAAAGAAAAAAGATGAAAGTAGCCTACTATGAAAGTAAACTGCCATTAGGTGACAGCAATTGACTATTTAATTTTATTGATACCTGACGGTATCCGGCGGGCCGGGCCGGGTTCGGACAGATATTTAGAAAGGATGCTCGGGTTCGTTCAGATCAGTGTGAATGTGAGCCAGTGTTATAACGGTGCTTTTTGCCCCATGTGCGCTGATGCGCTCATCTGTTGACATTTCCGAACGCCTTCCTACAGTTCCTTAATAAAAGCGGGCTTTCCACAATAAAGAAGTGCCTGTCCTTATGAATGGACCACTAAATTATTGACTCAAATGTTTAAAAATTCAAAAACGCGAATCATTCATTAAAAAACAGTGCTGCTCTGTATGTGACATATTTGTGACTGTTCTGCTCTGATCTCAAACTATTTTTATTAAACAAATGGAGCAAACGCACAATATATCAATATATAATTTCAATAAATTCTAATTTAAATACTGAACTAAAATGCAATAATCCTATAATATTAACTATGTTAAGTCTATAGGCTATAGTGTCAAATTTGCATTAGTGGTTTTCAGGGAACTTCGTTGACTTGGTCGTGTAATGTTGCTTAATGTATAATATTATGTTAATGCCATGTCCTGTTTAGCACCGATTTTGATTCGGATTTGTCTAAAAATGACGAATTTTTGATGTTGAGAACAGCTTCGACAAATTCATTCTAGTTAATGAATAATTCGACCGTTCTGATAAAAAGTCTACAAAAATAAATAAATACATAAAACAACTGTAAGTAAGAATATAAAAATAGTATTAAAATGTCAGACTTAAAAAAACTGTTTGTTCACGAGTCAGACATGTCATTGGCAGGTTATCACTGCTAACAGAGAGTTGTATCAGAACGTTGATATAGGTTTTCATGGGAGTTTTATGCACGTAATATTACGTTGCAATGCGTTTAGAATATCATATGCCTTTATAGAAAACTACAGCAAAAAAATATATTGTCATACCAAAGAATAAACTACCCGCCATAGTGGCTAGTGAGACTAATGTTTTTACCCGCCACAGCCGAATTTTACCCGCATTTGGCGGGTTGGCGGGTTGGCGGGTGCCAATGTCAAGCCCTGGTAGTGACCATTTTATAAAAGCAGTGACTCTGTGAAGTTGTTTACTGATTAATTGTGATATCAGAAAATATCTTTAAACCACAGTTTCTTGGTTTTGTCTAGATATTGTTGCATCATCCCATGGGGCAATCATTGAGAATGATGACTTTAATAAATCCTCCTAAATGTAGACTCCATGTAAAACTGGAAATGTAGTTTAATGCACAATAAATACATATTGAAATATGTTTTTTATTTTTATTATTATTATTATTATTTTTTTTTTATATGAAGGTTTCAATTTCCAAAATATATTTCATTAAGCTGTATTGTTCACAAAACCTATTTGGCATATATTTGATTTATTTTTGCTGTATGGAATTTGAATAGTCGCTTCAATCTTATCTTATGAATGCAGCATTATTATACTTCTCTGTATTTGCAACAATCATAATGTCAATTAACACAGCTTACTGGATTTTAAAATCTAATATGCAATGGTAAACATAGATCCACACAGAGGTAATGCTTAATTCATCTTATTAAAACCAATCTAATTAGATATTGTGTTTGAAATTCATTGATGTGCAATATATAAAGTGCTTTTGAAAGTAATTACTGACTGTTTAGTTCTCAATGAACTGTACATAAAATATGCACTACCCATGATACATAATAAAATCACTGACAATTACAAAAATGACTTTTCTCAGCCAGGAAAAGACAGCTGGATTGCTTGTCCCTGTGCATTTCATTTCAAGTGCTGTTTAGCAATGACCTTGGCAGCTCATTAGCAATAAGCTGACAACCTATTTCAGCAAATGAGCAAAATAATAAGGGTAGAGTCTCAATTAATTGCAACCTGCTGCTAGTTAGGCATGTCATGTGTACTCTCCACCCTCCAGGTGGCCGCAGCACATTGACAAGATGTGTCACATAAACAAAAGCTCAAATGAAACACACAGTAGCACTGTCCGTCGTTATAAGGCTTTTGATGCTAAAATATACTGTGGATATGATGAAAATAAACTGTACCTTAGCTTTGGGAAGTTGTGAATAAAATATGAATTATTGGTTTCTTAATGGTTTTATGAAGACTCAAAATCTTGCTTAAGTGATCAACATCATAGTTCAAAGACTAGCTATGCATGCTTTACTTTGATAAGATATTCCCCATGATATTTATCAGTTTTTGATATTACCCCTTAAAAAATGTATAATTTCAAAAAGGAAACTGTAAAGCAAAGATTATGTGTGCAGCTAAATCAAGAGTGTGAAAATGACAGCAAACAAGTAAACTAAATTGTAATCTCTCGTAATGCTCACAGAATATTTAGGGTCATTGGTTCACACCAAAAGGATGAATTGCATTAAATAGTGTGGTCTTCGGCATTCAAAAATTAACAAATGTATTTTTATCATGTCATGTCAAAAAAAAAACAAAAAAAAAAAAACACAATTTTACCTTCTTCTATTTTTGGTAACCACATATCACTGCATCTGATGCCCATTTTCCACAAGTTGATATGATTCTTAGGGTCTAAATTAAAAGTCTATAACATACTTTGGTTAAAATTTCTCAATGGTAGTGTAAAAAACTTATTTTAACTTCAGGGTTAGGAGCAAGTCGTTTTCTTGCATTTTGCTTTAAATGCTAATGAACTCTGCTCACCCTGCCCCTCTTTTTTATAGGGTGATGAGCAGACTTTTAAGCATATTTATCCCTAAAACCTCATAACTAGCACACTATTAGGAACAGTGATTTGCAAAGATTCCTAGAAAAAAACATTAACCTTAACTATGTGCAGCACTATTTAGATCTTGCCGTGCTTACAACTTTCCCGGACTGTTTGTTAATTGATTTTTTTTTTGCGAGGGTGTGAATCAGCCACTGCATTCATGGCTGATCCGTGAGGGACCGTGATAATCTCTCGTGAATTTCATAGACTTTGCCTTGTTGTGTGAGGTGTCCGCGAGAGCAAGATTGGAGACTTTTTATTTATGTAGGTCGGGGAATGGCACATTCCCTTCAAATACGAAGGTAATGTTAATTCTCTGCATTTTCAGTGGCTCAGATTGGGAGTAAATGACCACTCCTATATTCATTATCACATCCAACAAAAAAACACCTTGATCGCTTAATCTGAGACATTCTTGTCTCAGATTAGGTGGACAGTTCACAGCGCACTCAAGGTGGGTCTAAGGTAAAATGGCTTTGTCAATCAACTACCATAGGAGTGGTTTGTGCAGAACTACAGTGTCCCTAATGTGCCTGTGTCCCTACAAAGTTTAGCTTCTACCCTAATCAATCATACCTAAGGCAGCTAATCAAGGTCTTACTAGGTATACTTGAAACTTCCAAGCAGGTGTGTTGATGTATGTTGGAGCTAAACTCAGGAAACCGGCCCGATGACCCCTGATTTAGATCACTGTGCTCTGCACACTTAAAAAAGAAACTACTCCAGCTGGTCTAAAATTCATTAATTACAGTTGTTACTTGTTATGATCACCAGCTGGAGGTACCCTCAGAAGTCCTTAATGTGTTTGGTGTTGGTGTGTCACTTCCTGTCACTGTTTTAGGACTTTTATTATGACGTGTGCTCCCTTTGTTTCTATGTCCATTCGGGTTTCCATGCCAACTCAGTTATGTCTCCACCCAGCTTATGTGTTTCCATGTCAGATTAGTCCGTCCCCCTTGTTATCTCGTTGTCTAAAGTATTTAAATGATGTTTGATGTTTGTCAGTGTGTATACGATGGTCATTGTGGTATCACCCCTTTGTAAGCCTTCCCTGTGTTTTCTGGTAGCTATTTAGATTTACTGTTACAGACCCTGCCGACCTTGGACTATTGCCTTTGCACTGTTCGCCTGACCTCTGCTTTGCCAATTGGATTATTCTTGTGTTTGCCTCTGCCATACCTGTTAGACGTTTATGATTTTTGCCCATACGACCATGCCCTTCAATAAAAGCCTGCAACTGTATCTGCTTGTCTCTGTCTATCCTTATCTTAACATTACTAAAACATGGAAGTATGATTTATGTTTTATTGACTTTTCAGCATCATTGCAGGTACTTAAAGATGTTTGTCATTGGAAGACGCTAAATGCAAAACAATGGAAAAACAACAGCAGGAATTCAGATGACGAGGTGAGCATATTGGTAAGTAGCACAATGCACAGTCTTAAAGAGGGTGACAGTCTGGAGAGTTTAAAGTGCACTTACACTCAGGTTACCGGAGTATAATCGGGATTCCTGGTGAGATTCTTTTTGGTCCCCTTGAGTAAAAAGGTAAGTGCGGCGGAGGTTTGGCTGTACCCTGCAATGAATCGTCTGTAGAAGTCTTTGATCATGAAGTGAATCCTTCGGTGAGGAAAAGGCTTTGGGCAGACAGGCAGGAGAAAGGTGCTTGTGAGCGTTGCGACCTTGAACTTGAACAACCTTGAACTTGAGTGATATGAGAGCCACGTTCATAAAGTGTGCGGGTGATTGGGAACAGGTGTTTAGCATTCAGGTGATTGAGAGCGCGTGGCTTTGACTGATCCTGGATCTGTGGCGGGTGACTGTGACTGAGTTGCAGCAGCTGATCTGGGTTCAGTGACGGCATGACATTAACCCCTCCTCCACGAACATCTCCTGACACTCGGATCCGACGGCGAGGATCCATTTGACTCTGTAGATGGTCTTGGTGGTCTCGATCTCAGGTGGAGGACGGGGTTCTGGGTGCTCTGTGGAAGGAGGAAATACAGAGTCAGTGCGACTTTTGAGCAGGGATAAGTGAAAGAAGGGTGCTATGCAGTACTCTGGTGGTAATTGAAATTCGTATGTAACTTTATTGATCTGACGAGTCACTGGGAATGGGCCAATTTACAGAAGATGAATATCCCTGGTGGAAAGCCACACGAGTTCACCTGGCTGGTACACTGGTGCAGTGGATCGTCGAGTGTCTGCCCAAGGCTTTTGACTCCAGACTGACCTCTGGTGGTGGGCGTGAGCTGAGTCCCGGAACCAGTAGTCTAACGCTAAGACTGATGATGGTTCTTCATTCCAGGGAAACAGAGGAGGTTGGAAACCTAGAACACACTGAAAAAGGGTTAAGCCAGTGGATTCTTGTCGGAGAGAGTTTTGAGCATATTCATCCCAGGATAGATATTGATTCCAGTATTCCTGATGTCTGTGGCAGTAGGCCCGGAGGTAACCGCCAATCTCCTGGATCTTCTGCTCAGTCTGGCCATTTGTTTGAAGGTGGTAACTCGAGGATAAGCTGAATGACACCCCTAGAAGATGGTATAACTCCTTCAAGACTCAGGAAGTGAACTGTGTTCCTCTGTCTGGTACAATCTCCACTGGGAACCCAAAATGTCTGAATACCTGGGAAAACAGAGCTTGGGTGGTGTCTAAGGCAGTAGGTAAAGCAGGTAAAGGGATTAGCTTGCTGAAGCTGAATAGGTGTGAGGAAGGCAGACTTGGGAAGGATGGATTCTGGCTCTTCAGGGGAGAGAACTGGTTGGTGGAGACGAAAGAGAGCATTGGCACTTGTGTTCTTACTACCAGGGCATTAAGTGATCTTAAAGTCAAACCTGGTGAAGAATAAGGCCCATCTGGCCTGATGGGGATCGAGCCACTTTGCTTCACGTAGGTACTGAACGTTTTTTTGTGATCAGTGATCACTTCAAATGGGTGTTTTGCTCTTTCCAACCAGTGTTGCTATTCCTTTAAAGCTAGTTTTATGGCCAGTAATTCATGATTACCCACATCATAATTTTGCTCCGCCAGGGACAGTTTGCGGGAGAAGTAGGCACATGGATGGAGTACAGGGGGTTCAACTTGCCATTGGGAAAGTGTGGCTCCAACTCCTAGAGTGGCTGTGTCTACCTTGACTATAAACTGGCGGTCAGGATCAGGATGTTGAAGTAGAGGTGCAGAGCAGAGGCTTCTTTCAGCTTTTGAAAGGTTAATTGAGCTTCGGGATTCCTGGTGAGATTCTTTTTGGTCCCCTTGAGTAAAGAGGTAAGTGTTGTGGTTTGGCTGTACCCTGCAATGAATCATCTGTAGAAATTAGCAAACCCTAGGAAACCAATCGGAAACCGCCTTTACCTTCCTGGGATCCATCTTGACTCCTTTGGGTGATATCCCGTAACCTAGGAACTGGATCTGACTTTGATGGAACTCACATTTTTCAGCTTTGAGATACAGTTGGTGTTCTCGGAGGTGTTGTAGCACCTGCCGCACATGGTTGATATGAGAGGGTAGATCAGGTGAGTATATCGGTAAGTAGCACAATACACAGTCTTAACACTAGAAAACCCAGTACCCTCTGCGGGTGGACCTGTCATCAAAGCGTAAATGTCGCATGATGTCTTGGAAGCGGTTTCGTGGCATAGTTCCAATGATCTGTGGGTTTCCCAGGTTTGCTGACCAGCAGTCACGTAGTGATGGAACCTTGGTAAGCCCAAGCAAGATGACAATTGCTTCAGCGAGGGCCATGAACCAATGTGCATGCTCCTTTGCTGTGCATGTTGAATAGTCCATTCTTGAATGCTATGAAGCATGTCAAGAGTGATGAAACACAGGAAGCTCTGAAGGTGACTTGAGATACTTTTCGGACTCTATCACGTCTCCTTGCAGTTACTAACCTCTGTTACTCACCTGTTTGCAGTGCTTAACCTACTGTCTCCAG
>JAUCMS010000028.1:1444115-1454442 GCA_032357445.1 Enteromius radiatus | reverse complement strand
TTTACTGACCACGATTCTGTCTCATCTGCATTGCTCTGTTCGCCGTTGTGTTGACCATCGCCTGTTTACTCTGTCACATGAATTGTTCTGTGAACTTTTAATAAACACTTTGCACTTGGATTCGCCCGCCTCGCTCCTGATCCGTGACAGTTGGTGACAACCATCATAAAAGCCCTGGAGATATTGATCAATTATAACACAGCAAATAACAAATTCTTAATCCTAAAAACTTGTCACATTGGTTTTCTGATTTGTAAATATGAACAATTATCACATCACCACATTTCATAGTCATAAAAAAAAAATCCCTTTGTGTCCAAATAGTTGCTGTCTGATATTTAACTGACACAATGAATTTAAACATTTTAGAAGTGCATAGAAAGTCAGTGAGCCATTGAGCATTAAACACACACATGTAACAAGGAGATATGACTTCTTAGTCCAAAACTGCGCCTTTAGGTAAGTCTAACACATGCATGACCCACCTGCTGCTCTTGAACTGACAAGCCAGTTGGTTGTTTCCTCTTAGTCTCCACACCCTTGTTTTATAGGTCAGCCATGCTCGTTCTAGATGCTGTGAATGGGCTGCAGTGTTTTTGTTTTTCTTCAATAAATTCAATACTTTGACTATGGTTGAATTTTACTTTTGTTTAACATTTTAACTCATCTTTCGTCCTTGTACTAAGCTAAATAAGATTCCAATCTGCAGTCTTTAATACTTTGGGGATCATTTCTTTGTAATTTTCTTTGTAACATCAAACTCATTATTAACTAGTCATTAACTAACATGGGTTGATTTGTTGAGGCGTCTTTATGCCATGACATTACTTGAGGGGGCCCAATCATAATGAATTCACTGTTAACTACCCATACACTGACATCAACTAATGGCTTGTTAAGGTTGATTTTGGCATGACTTTACTTGAGAGGGCCCTATCATAATAAATTCATTGTTAACTACTTACTTTAGTAAGTTAGATTTATGTTATACTTCCAATCAAATACACATGTACTAACACAGTAAGTATTCAGCCCGGTTATACTGTGCCAAGATGCTGTGTGGATTTTCAAGAAGTCAGAGGTACAGTACAGGATCATCATGGCTGTTTCTGGATGGAGAGTGAACTCTTTCCAGTTTGAGCATTTAGTTAGGAATTGTTCTACAAATGATCTTTGTGGCTTTTTATTTTTTGTTAATCTGTGTATAAGTCACAATAAGGTGAGTTTAAAGGGAGACATAAAACAGACAAAATAAGTCATAACCATATTTATATATTCTACATTTGATGGGGACAATCAACTAATCCTTTGCCACCCAATAATGTTTATGACAAAGCTGTAGATGCCAAATGCTCAAATTATGATAGTATAAATATTATATAAATTCATTTTAAAGTCAGAATATTTCTTATTCATTCTTAAAGAGGCTGTTTGATTTAGTTTACCCATAAATGTTAATTAATGCATTAACTATCAAGCATGTACTAACATGTAGTTAAGGTTGCCGTTATTAATGCATGAATCTGTATGACTCCAGTCAGGGGCGGAGTGGGGCACTAAAATCCACCAGGAAATTCTGACCACACCGGCCCACCCCCCTTCAATATTGTAACAACTGGCTGTTATTTGTTAAGACGTGGGCGAACTGAAGCTGAGCTGTTCTATAAAACTTATTCCTAACTACTTGCCAGCATGGTGCTAGCTCCTACACGGGCCTTAACTTCAGCAATTAAACATGCCAGCACTCGTGTCCCTTTCACCGCTTGACTGTGAGTGACTCTCCACGCAGTTGCACAGTCAGATTCAGAATAACCAAACAACAGGTAATATAAGAAAACACCCCGTGTTTCATTTGTTCCTCGTTCTCGACCTCGCCTGTACCTGGATTTATGATTTTGCCTTGCCCTTATTGGATTATGTTTGCTCCTCGATCGACCCACGCTATGTGTACTGGATCATTCTACTGTCTTCGCCTTTGATGTGCCTGTTTGCCGTTGCGCCGACCCTGCCATTGTTTACTCTGAGTTTAAATAAACTGTCTGCACGTGAATCCGAATGTCTCTCGCCTCCACTGGAGGTAATCTCCAGTGGTTTTATTCAAATGATCACTGATTTGGAAAAAAAATAAAACAAATGAATTTATGCTTGTTGCAATATATAAAATGCCACAACATTTTACAATAAGAATTCATTTGTTAACAATATTTAATTACTAATGTAATAACATGAACTATATACAGCCATGGAAAATAATAAGACACCACTGCAGAAAAATCAAGTTTCTTTTTGGTTTTATTCTTAAAGCTGTTCATCTCCCCAATACACCACCAATACAAAACAATGCATGATAGTAGTAATGGAGGGTGGCTAATGACAAAATTGGTATTTATGACTTGATTTATTGTTTTATGGTTTTATGAGGGGGTAATAAAAATATCCAACATTCCGGACTGCACACACCCCCTCCCCCACCCACACATCCTGTCATAAACTTTACCTCCGGAATGTTAATTAGTTGTGTTATTTTTATTGCATAGGGTTGTAAAAACCAAGAGACCATTAAATTAGGTATTTATGGTTTTATAACCTCCGACCAGGACATCTGTTTTTCGCTGTCTTTAAATTAGGTATTTATGGTTTTATTTAATTAAATTTATTTATTTATGGGTAATTTATCATTATCGACTTTACGCTGCGTCGCTGCGGTCTAATGACCAACAATAAGTAAAAGTAAATATTTATTTAATTTTAAATAAATAAGAAAAGTCAAATAAATATTTAATTTGATATAAAAACATTTCATTTAAATAGATAGAATAAATATAAAATAAATCAGAATATTTTAAAACAACATTTGATATTTCAGATTTAAAAGCATTGTTGTTGAAATAACCCATACAACAACATGACACACAATGGCGTCATAGAGCAAAAAATGTGTATGTAACCGCTAGGCAAGTTTGTTTATGTAATACCGCGCCAGGGCTCTAGGGGGAACCGGATAGCAAAATGTACTTGTAATATCACAGCAGAGTAAACCGAAAGACAGGTATGTTATGTAATTGCACTCCGGTCCGCTAGGGGGAGATGGAGTATAAGGTAAGCATGTAATAGCTCGCGGGGTATTATGGGTAGAGGAGTAATCTCATGGATCGTTGTAGTGGCGTGTCATGACCACTAGATGTAGCTTATTGTAGACATTTCACTATTACCCCTGAGCCAAAGCGTTTTTAATAAATAAATAAAAAAAGACTTTTGTCAGTTCAACATAACTATTAAAGTTAAATGTTATTTAAAACTAGCGTCATGACTGAAATAATCAGGAGTAAAATAATCATGTAACATAAACAGCTAGAATCAAGTTTAAAAACAACCAGCGAATAGGTTAAAAAATAAAGCAATGTTTGTTTTTCTCTCTCACGTATAATTCAAAATGACCAGTAAACATTTTTAGCAGTAACAGAAAATGGAAAGCGCCACATTTAAAACAGCACAACAGAAATAAGAATGAAAAGCAGGGACGGCTCTGTACTCTCAGCGGAGTAAAAGATTAACAAAATCACAGCAATAATCGCAAAATTAAATAAACAGACTGCATCATATAACTTAAACAAGCAAAAACGCAATAACACATTATTGAAAAACATTTATTTCACAATGAGTTTTTCTCCCTATTTTCAATTGTTTACTTCAATGATAGGTTAGAATTTTGTGATTTTTGCGAAAGATAAAAAGGATAAACAATGCAGATTTATTTTCACAGCCAGCTTTGCTCAGATTTACCAAGGGTGCCAATATTAGTGGAGGGCACTGTATATGCACTGTGACGGTCTAATTTTGGGAAAATCTTAGCTCCTCTTAACTTCTCTAGGGCTGCTGGTACAAGTGGCAGGGGATATTTAAAAGGCAGCTCTCCTGGGGCAAAACACATCCAGGAAGGAACAGTATTCAGCAGTAATTTCAACAGACTGTTTTTCAAAGGGACTTTCAACCCAGAGAGGCCTCTTAGAACGAAGTAGTAAGGTAGGGAAGCACGTCGGCCCCACTTGATGATTTCCCCGGTGTCCCAGGAGAGGATGGGCTCGTGCCTCGCCAGCCACGGATGCCCGAGTTCCAGAACCATTGTGGAGCCCTCCAGAACCATGAGCCATAGATCCTCCTCATGACAAATGCCCAAGTGTAGATGAACGGGCCCATCACGATGCTGCACGTCTTGATCAGATAGAGGTCTACCAGTAATCGACTGAACCTGATAACGTTGGTCGGTTTGTTCGGTACGGAGTCGCTGACGAACTCTGGCGGACGGGGTTTGACAGACGGGGTATGACTGGTAAGTTGATTGTATGAGGAGACTCTGGCAGAACAGCGGAGTGAAATGTAGTTTATTGCTCTATGGTTTACAGAGGCAAAATACAATGCTATTCACAAAAAGACATGTCAGTGGACATATATTACAAAATCTATTCCACCCTCCTCATATAAATGTCTCTGTTCTGTCTCAAAACACAAGACAGCATGTTTATAGACAGCACTACGTAAAATCTGAAATAGTGGCATTTGTTAGGATCTCAGATTCAATAACCAAATTAAAAATGGTGAGCTACAACATTTCTCAACAGCATCAGGCTGTAATGGTGCAGATTTTCCAAAGTTTTTAAGGATTTGGTTTCCCCTAGACATTTCCTTTAATCCATTTTTAAGCATTTTAATGCATCTGCAAATCATACATGATAAAACAAGACAATTCTTCAATAGGCAAAATGAATGAAAACCCTTTCTTTTTGGTACAGACTAAATAAATAAATTCTTGACTGATAAAAAGACTTATTAAGACTAAAATATAACATGCATTATATGCATATATTTCATAGAGTTTGTAAAAGCCCATAAATACAAGCTTTGTTAATGTCACAACAACAGAGGCAAATTTAACACAAATCAGACACTCAAAGTGATAGAATTTACAGACAAGAATGTTCCAGATTACAGCTGTACAAAAAGTAGAATTCTGTATACACAAGAACCTCACAAGGCATATAAATCACATTCATTCAGTACACAAACACACATTTTGGTAATTGCTAACAGAGGAATTCCTAGTGAACAGCCTTACATCTTATTCAAACAACACAAAGATACAAAGTCCACACAGACATAAAGCACAATATTCAGCAGACAAGTAGTTACATGTATGCAGTTATAAACTTTAACAAATGACAATGCTTCAAAACATTCCCATTCCCAAAGCCTTTTATGTTTGGTTTCAGATATGCTGGGCTATTCCATCATTTGAAATCTATAGGTTGAATGTTGATTTCTAAACATTTTGAATGTTGATTACTATTCTTCAGCAGCTTGGAGCCTTTGTATAGTGCAATAAACTACTACTACTATCAGTCTAAAATACTTTCTTCACAGTCATATATTTCACATTGGCATTCCGAAGTCCTCTAGATCAGAGGTCTCCAACCTAGAGGCTACAACCAATTAACGCACCATGTAGTTGATACCTGTCACAATCTGGGAAAAAATGTCTGTGCAGCAAAACATTACTTATTAAATAAGTGCAACTAACTAAATTAATAGAGAGGCCATCATTTCAGAAATCATCAGTTTCACTCTTGCAGCAGACTCTATGTTAACATGAGTATGAAACAAACATCCCTTAAAGTTTCTTTAGTGAAGGAGGTCGGAAAAGTACACGGAATGGTGAAAATGCACCTACTGACGAGAAAAAGGAAAGCCGCCTTTAACCTAAAATGGAGCATGTGCATTAGCAAATGGGTCATTGAAACCATGTCTACAAACATAGCTGCACTGTGTCATACTTAATGGCTAACCGTCTTACTAAAGAAGCTCTTTCAGCTACCACGTTCAGACTGAGAATAGATGACATTAAAGTACAACTTTTAGACAGGCTAAACGAGTCACTGTGGTATGTACTGCAGCTTGACAAATTGACCAGTGTTGACAACAAGGAAATACTGCTGGCTTATGTGCAATATATTTCAAACCAAAGTGCATGAGGATGTGGGTGTGTTCAGAGTAAACTAGGACAACTGGGGCAGAGATCTAAAAGTCTGTGAATGACTACATATCAGGCAAATTTGATCTTTTTGCACTGGAATATGCAGATATTGCAGCATCTATGAATGGACAGCTGTCTGGTTTAACTACTTGAGTCAAAGAAGTGAACTGTGAATCATAATTGTGCTGATCTCATGTAACTGATTTAATTTTCCTCAAACACCCCAATGACAACCAGCTGGTCCACATACATATTTTCACCTGTCTGTGGTGTATAAAAGGTTGGAGACCACTGTTCTGAGAAGAATCTGGTTAAAAGGCTTTGGATGATCAGTTAGAATCCCCCCACCCCTCATCCCAATACATCAGGGTTAAACCCAGACATCTGCTCATACACAAAACGTAAACTCTTTACATTCAGACATCACAGGGCTTACAGGAAATCATCCTTCATGTTTCAACAGGTGCACAGTACAATCAAAAGTGATGAGAGCTTTGTAAAACAGTAGAGAAAAATAGTGCCAGGAAACCACAATCTGCGCAAAGCTTGGCTAAAAAAAACAAGTTTACTTTTGCAGACCACATTATGCTTTGACGTCAACACATGGTCTTAAAAAAAAAAAAAAATTGGTCATGTTTGTTGGTCTGTGTGTTTGTATAGATATTTCGACTTATATTTTTAACAATGTATATTTTTAAGTTACACCAAGCAAAACATTAATGGCACAAAGCATAACAAGTGCAACTCCAAGCATTTGGCACTAATGGGATCAGTTGAGGTAGCAGTATATCAGTACTCTATCACCATCTATTGCCTAAGAAACAAAATACAGGTACACTCTCTTTCATTAATTCTCCTAATGCTCAGACAGCACAAGATAAAATTTCCCTCTTAAACTCCTGGAATCTTTGGCATCTCAACCAAGCATCTGAAATGTCCCAATAACACTGACAGACAGAGATAAGAGGGGCACCAGGCAACTGGGTTACTCTTTAATGTCCTTGATCACAGTTACCTGAGATACAGTCTTCTTGACACGTAGTGCTGTCAGACGAGCAGCTGGACTGGCATACCAGCACTCCCGCATGATCTTACCCATAACCCTCAGTGCCTGTAATAAACACAAACATAAAGCAAATGGGTGGTTCTATACTTTTAACTGCTTAAATCTCATATCTCATAGCTTGTTTCATTTTTAAGGAACCATGAAGCTGTTTCTTGATTTCATTTTTTTTTTTTTTTGTTTTTGTCTGTTTATTTACATACAAATGTGTAAGTTTGTGTGTTTATGTTTAGATTGAATATTAGTTATTAGGCATTCTGTATATTGATTAAGAAAACTGCATACATTCAAATAAGATTAAATAATTTTGTTTCGGGGGTAAAATAACGCTTTAAACACAAATAGTCAAGTAGGTTTACAATGAGAAGCATTTGTCTTTTTTTATGTTCTTTTGAAATGTTTTGAAAGGAAATTGATGTAGTTGTAAAATTATATCAACCTCCAAAGCATTACATCGATGTAAACCGCTCAACAGATTGCTCATATAAGAGAATACTCAACATGTCCTCCAACTAATCCGCTCATATAGGTCATTTCTACAATAGCAGTGAAATATGAACCATCAGAGTGTATACAACAATCGTGCCCCTATCGGCAACAGAACATTTGCATATTAATGTTTTGTACTATTTTATTGGTCATGTGATTTAGGGTTAGTGTAGCTCAGGTTGTAGAGTAATGTGTTATAAAATAAGACGTGATCATGTGATTGTGGGTTCGAACACAGGGGATACATGTGCTAGTGAATCCTTATGGAATATGATTTTGCTGCCTTTTTGTAACGGGTAGGTTTAGGGGTGGGTTAGTGTGATCATACGTACAAATAACACCTACAAAAATACATTTTAATCACAATGAGATCAGCGTGGATACTGCATTTAAACAAAACAACACTGTCATTATTTTTACGCCCGCCAGAGGGCACTTACCTTTAAAACGTAAATATGGGTAGTAATACGGTACTTACAAAACAACCTATACAGTAGGTTTTTTTTGTTGGAGGACAGGCTGGAATACTACATATTGTCAAATGTCTTCTGAAGGATTGATTTATTGCACAAACCTCACAGCTCTGCCACTGGTTGGGAATGTTAGGTCGTAGTTTCTGTTCACACACCACCTTTCTCATATCATCCACTGATGGGTCTGATTGCACCTGGTCATAATAAGGCATCTGGAAATCTTCATAAATCCCTGCAGAGCACAAGTCATTCATAAAAAAAATATATATTAAAAAAAAAAGTATTGACTAAAAAAATAATAATAATATAAGTTAGGGTGTGGATGTGCAAAATTTCAATAGGTATGTCATAAGTTTAGGTTATGGTCTTCCTTAGGGAATAAAATACATTAGTTAAGGTCTAAGCAGTCATCATGTTATATCACCATTTGTCTTACTATCTCTCACCCTAATAATTTAATTATGATGTGTCTTTAAGACTTCTGTGTAAATACTATCTATTTCAATTGGCTAAATTCATATGAGTAGTAGCTGTAGCACACAGCATACAGCACAGGACATGGGTTTGCTCTCAGGTCTATAAAATATTAAAGTGTAATTAAAGTTGTTACTACAGTTCTTGTCCTTTAATAAGCCTCTCTCAGCCAAAACTTCTCACAAAGTTCGTTGACCTTTACCACATATATTATTAGCTAAGGCAATACTTACTATAACCTCTTACTGGGCCTAGGGGGCAATGTTTCTGAACACTGAACAAACATCATTGATATAACACAAATAAACTGTGGATGACTGGTTTATTCATAACAATAGTGGACTATTTGTCAGGCTGAAAAAGATAGAGAGAGAAACATTTTTTTTTTTTTTTAAGGAAAGAGTAAATAATGAATTTTCATTTTGAAGGGAAATATCCTTTTAGTTAAGGACTGTCTGTATGAACGAAATAAGGTGACACAAATAATAAATATGAACACCATTTAAATCATTCCACTGCTATGTACTGTATATTTATTTGGATTTGAACAATCTTTAACTCAGAAAGGCACCTTGGACAGAACATCTGTGAGCAAGTTCCCAGAACACCAGGCCAAGTGAATAGATATCAGCACGCTTAAATGACTCAAAGCTGCTCATGTTTATGGAATCATCCAGGATCTCGGGAGCCATGTACCTGCAGAAACAAACACACTCACATTAGAGTAATGTACCCACACCCCATAAACGCATTAACCTCCATCAAGATGTCCTCATACACCTGAAAGCAAACAATTACGCGTCTTATACAGAGACAGGAACTGCATACAGAGTTCACAGAAAGAGACAGAGAACGAACACAGGCACACATACTAAAGCAATATAGTCAAACACACACAGACACACATACATGCAAAGATACATGCTCTTTATCACTTAAGAATCTTGAATACATAAACCACACAGACATTGATAGTAAATACTAGGGGTGCAACGGTTCTCGGTAAAAAACCGAACCGTACCGTTCTCCTTCCACGGTTCGGTACACTTGTGCACCGCGGTGCTATGTGTTTGGTGGTGAAAAAAAAATAATGCATGAAAATTACGCTTTTGTATGGTTCCGAGTACGCTTCGCAAGCGTTTCATGTGAGAGGGCCTGTCCAATCAGCTCTCAGTATGCAAATATGTTGCTGACATCAGTTTCTCACACGTGCTGTGTTGCTGACAGTCCAACATGGCAAGCGGAGGAGGCACGCAGCATATAGAACCACCGCCAGCTTCATTCAAGTCTGCAGTCTGGCAGCATTTTGGGTTTCCAATACGCTACAGCAGCGATGGTAAAAAAAATGTCGACAAAACAGTCACTGTATGTAAAATTTGTTTGATGCGAGTGCCGTATGCTCACGGCAATACATCTAATATGACTTGTCACTTACGGCGCCATCACCCGGGTGTTGACAGCAGTCAAGCGCAGGTTAGATCAAAACAGCCCACGTTTCCTTCAGTGTTTCAACAGGGACTCAGTGCTAATTCAGACAGACATAGAAAAATAACGAATGCGGTGGGGTGTTTTATAGCCAAAGACATGCAGCCCTACTCCGTTGTTGACGATGTGGGATTTCAACATATGATTAAGACACTTGAGCCGCGTTACGAAATCCCTTCACGTACTCACTTCAGCAGCAAAGTTATTCCTGAACTGTACAACGAAACACGGAGCAAAATTGCAAACGCACAATACATAGCTCTGACTACTGATAGTTGGACCTCCAGGGCAACTGAAAGTTACTTAACTGTGACA
>JAUCMS010000028.1:1417180-1432271 GCA_032357445.1 Enteromius radiatus | reverse complement strand
CATTTTAAAAGAGAACATAGCATCACAGTTGTTTGAACCAATGAGCAATAAACTGTCCTCAGTCAGTCGTTTCCCATGGATTCCACACAGATTTGGCTCATCTCAAACGAGCCTTTTAATGTACAGTGATCATCGCTGCCGCTTCAGTTCAGTGCGTTACATGACTGCCCCCTACTGATCATGTCTTTCCTGTGTGAAAGCATTCTCTGTGTTGCCGCAAAATACACCGGTGTCACGCAAGATCACTTTCCTTCCGGTGCGCATTTTGAATGGCCAGATCTGTATGACACTTTCTCTTTTTTGCATGACACTTTTTGGTTGTGTAAAAACAGATTTTTTTTTTCTCTCTCCATATTAATTTAGTATTTGCAAAGACATACAGTTTACTATTCCAATGAGCTCTAAGTCAATGAAAATTTTAAATCTGAATTTGCACCGTCTATAAAGTTATTGTGTCTCAACAGAAAGAGTTGACACTGAATCATTAAAATTAGTCATTTTTAAAAATAATCCCAAGCCGTTTCATGTTGATGTCAATTTAAAATATTAGCATATTGCCCACCCACTTGAAAACAAGTACAAATTCATGGGTTCCACTTTTGGAGCAGTAAAATAGCTGTATTGGCTGTGCTCACAAATGCTGTTTTTATTATGAAATGGAAATTAAATTGACCACACACCACAGATTAGCATTATACAAAGGAGGGATTGGAAAAATGTGGTTCGTCGGGCACGACCTCGTCCTGGTTTCTCTCTCCTCCCGGAGCATAAGCGGGCTTGAGCAAAGATACATGAAAGGTAGGTGAGATACGATATTCGGCAGGGAGGTTCAAACGATAAGACACTGGTGTTATTTGTTTATTAATCTGGAAAGGACCCACGTACCACGTACGAAGGTTCTTGGTTGACAGACATACCCATTGACCTGCCTCATACGGGGGATTGGGTCGTCTGTGACGGTCGGCTTGCTCAGTGTAACGCCGTACTGCTCGCTGGAGGTGTACATGTGGCCGGTTCCAAGTCTCCTCACTTCGTTGTAACCAGTGATGCAATGCAGGTAAGTCCGTGGATTGTCCTGACCAGGGGAACAGTGGTGGTTGAAAGCAGAGTACGCACTGAAAGGGCATCATGCCTGTGGAGGGTTTGCGTAGGGAATTCTGTGCGTACTCGGCCCACAAGAGGTAACGACTCCATTCTCTTCGATCGTGGCAGCAGTATGAGCGGAGGAATTGGGTGAATTCTTGATTTAGGTGTTCTGCCTGCCCATTGGATTCAGGATGATACCCTGAGGTAAGGCTGACGTTAATATTTAACTGCTTGCAGAATGCAGCCCAGAGTCTCTGTGGTGTGGGCAGAGGTTGAAGCAGGCCTGCTGGTTTCTGGTGCGAGGCCTTTGTTATGTTACAGGTTGTGCATCTCTGAACGAAAGGGGTAACATCAGAACTCATTGATGGCCACCAGAAGCGATTGGAGACTAATTTGTTGGTTGCCAGGATACCAGGGTGTCCGGAGCTGGGGTTGTCATGGATCAAGTGCATAACTCTGGCACGTAAAGGTTCCGGGTGGACAGCTAGGTGGTGCGGGATCTCGGGTCTGGGCCTCTGTGATTTCCACCATGACGTCCCAGCGTACAGGGGCCATGATGAGTGTGGGTGAAATGATGCTTTCAAGTTCCGAGACAGGGGCTGGTGCTTCAAATTGACGTGAAAGTGCGTCTGCCTTGCAGTTCTTTGTGCCTGGATGATATGTCACTTTGAAGTCAAAGCGTGTAAAGAACAGTGCCCATCTTTCCTGTCTGGAGTTGAGGCGTTTGGCCGCGTGGATATACTCTAGATTACGATGATCCGTTAGGACTAGGAAAGGAAGTTTTGCACCCTCTTTGCACCAATGCCTCCATTCCTCAAGAGCACATTTCATGGTAAGTAACTCCTTATCTCCCACATTGTAGTTTAGTTCAGCTGGGGTTAGCTTACGTGAATAGTAAGCACACGGGTACAGTTTCGGGGGACTGCCATGACGCTGGGAAAGAACAGCTCCGATGCCTGTATTGGATGCGTCGACTTCCACAATGAATTCTTGCTCTGGGTTGGGGTTTCGAAGGATGGGAGCAGACGTGAATTGTTCTTTGAAGGTCTCGAAGGCTTGATCACTGGCGGCAGACCATCGGAGTACCTTGGGATCTTTCCTTGTCATTGTGGTGAGTGGGTTGGCTGAAGCCTCTGATGAAGTGACGGTAAAAGTTAGCAAAACCTAGAAATCTTTGTAAATCTTTTATGGTGCGTGGTTTGGGCCAGTTGAGAATGGCGTTGACCTTGTGATCGTCCATTGTTACCCCTTCTGCACTTATGATGTATCCCAGGTAGGAGACTCGAGTTTGATGAAACTCACATTTAGGTAGCTTGGTATAAAACTGGTGCTGGATAAGTCTCTTCAGAACAGTGCGGACATGCTGAACACGTGAAGTGAAGTCTTCGGAGTAAATGAGAATGTCATCGATGTAGATAATAACTTGACGGTTGAGCAGATCTCTGAAGATATCGTTAACAAGCGACTGGAAGATGGCGGGACTGTTCGCTATCCCGAAGGGCATTACTCAGTACTCATAGTGCCCCGTGGTCGTGGAGAAGGCCGTCTTCCACGCGTTGCCCTCTCTGATGCGCACAAGATTGTAGGCGTTCCTCAAGTCTAGCTTTGTGAAGTATCGGGCTTTGCGTAACTGTTCAAGGTCGGAAGGGACTAGTGGTAGTGGGTATCGATATTTGACCATTACCTCGTTTTGGCCACGGTAGTCGATGCAGGGCCGGAGACTGCCATCTTTCTTTTTCACAAAGAAAAACCCTGCTGAGGCCGGGAAAATGGATGGTGTGATAAATCCCTTTGCTAGTTCCTCTTCGATATATTTCTGCATACTTTCAGTTTCAGGCTGTGAGAGTGGGAAGATCCGTCCCTTGGGTGGCACCGCCCCGGGGAGGAGTTCAATGGCACAGTCTGTGGTTCTGTGTGGAGGTAGTGTGGTAGCCCTTTCCTTGCTGAAAGCCTCCTGCAGGTCAAAGTACTGGGAAGGTAAGTGTTCAAGTGTAGAGTCTCTTGCAGGGGCCTCCTGTGGGGTGATGCGTGGGGTGTGGTGCTCCTTGATAACCCTGAAGACAGTGAGGTGACCATTGTGTGATGTCTCCTTCACTCCAGGGAAACTGGTGGGTGATCGGGCGAGGCGATAGTGAACGAACGGATTTTCTCCTGGTGCATGGCTTCTAGGTGAAGTGTGAGGTCCTCGGTGATGGTAGTCACATGTCCCGAGCCGAGCGGCCTTCTGTCTAAGGCTGCCACAGCCACCCGCGAGCCACATGAAAGAAGAAGAAAGCCACAGCGCTTAGCATATCCCTTGTCAATAAAGTTGCCCTCAGCTCCAGAATCAATAAAAGCAGTAGTAACGAATTCTCGCCCCTTTATAGATAACTTAATGTGTATAGTAAGAGTGGTTTCATCACACGCCCGATTAGTGGAAGGACGAGGTAGCCGAGTCGGGCAATTGGCCCTGATATGGTCTGGTAGACCACAGTACAGGCACAGGTGGGTGCGCATCCTTCTATCATGTTCCTCCTGTGTGATGTGGGTGGTCCCGATCTGCATCAGCTTGGACTCGGTGACGTGGGTTGAGGTATAAGTGGTAGGCAGGCCTGTGGACCGCCGTGAGTGGCGTGAGCGAAGCAGGTTATCAAGTTGAATGGCGAGCTCCATCAGCTCCAGGTTAGTTTCACAGAGTAAGTTGCCATGGTAACTGACTCTGAGTATGAGTTACCTCTCTTTCAGAAACAGGCTTGAGTTACCCTACTTCCCGAATTTGACAAACCTGCCTTTTTAAAATGGAAAACCCAGAGTTTCTCTTATTTCAGGGTTAATATACTCTGAGTTTTCACTTAGCCTCCTTTCTGAAACGGCCCCAGCTCCTCAGGAACTGTGTGTGTGTTTGTGTATGTTTTCCCCATGGACTAATCACCTGTGAACTCTCATCTCCACCCACCTCATGTGTTGTCATGGTTACTGTTATGTTCTCCACCCCTCTGTGTCATCATCTCCTGCATAAATACCCCAGAATTCCTTGTGTTCCCCGCTGATCATTGTGTGTGGCTTGTCCCCCTCTGTAAGCGTTTTCTTGTGTGTTTCATTGTCTTTTTGTATTGTTTTTGGATTCCTCGTTGCTGACCTCGCCTGCCCTTCGACATCTTGCTTATGTCTCTTCATCTCTGGACTCTGTTTGCCGATCACCTGACCCTCTGCATTGTATTTGGGTTTGTTTTTGCCTTTGCCTCTGATTTTGTTGTTCACTGTCATCAACCATTGCCTGCCTGTACTGCCCTGTGAGTCTTAAATAAATATCTCGCAATTGGATTTGACTGCCTCTCCATTCATTCGTGACAATTATAAATAACTTTATAAAATATTGTATCATGTCATGAATATTCATAAAAACAGTGTTAATGTGTTATAATATTTACCTATTTTTGGTTATAGCTTTTAAGAGTATGACGATTTATAACACACAATGAACATGATTACAATGGATTATATAGTTATAATAAATATTATACTATAAGACTATTGTCTTAAATCATGCTATTTTATATATCCATATAATTTTAGTCTGTTTGTATTCGTCGGGTGTTCCATTTATATTAGGACAGCTTTATGGGAAACTGACCTTGAGTTGAGTATGCAAAGACGTACACAGTGACGTGGGCAATGTTCTCTTAATCAGGACACTCCTGTGAACATCATGCTCACTTTATGACCTTTCTGTCTGTTTATGATGAGGCAATGATTTTACAGCCTTTTGGCTGAAGCTGCTAAACTTTATTGTTTCCCCTGATTGTATTTTAACCGTCCCTATTAAGATATTAATTTTAAAAACTAGCTTCTTTGTATATTATGTTTAGAATAAAAAAGCAGTGTTTAAACATGATAAATGATTTGTGCATAAATGATGTATTTGACTACACAGTACTGAATAGAAATAACAATAACCACCACAAAGAAATACTTAAATGGATTAAATACTTAAATGGATTACATGCAATAAACTTTTTTTTTTTTTCCTGAGAATTAGATGCCAGTAAAATTAAGGCAACAATATTAAATGTATTAAGAACAGAACAAGGCCACAGTCAGAGAAGAAGTTAATTCAATGAAAAGAAAAAAGATAAAGGGTGCCTCAAAAAATTATCTTTTACTGATGTGAGTTTTACTCAACAGTCTCTTTGTCCATGTTACATACAAATGCATGATGCAATCAAGTGAACAGAGTAGCTTCAATGACAAAAGTGTTGTGTCAGCCTTTTTGCAAATGTTTGTTCAGTCATTTGTAAGTGAAATGCACAAATTGAAAAATGCAACACAGGATATTTCCCTTTCGGCACAATGCACATCATAGCTGGGATGAGGAAATGAAGGGCAAGCAACAAAGTGTTTTTAAAAAATAAAGTGATGATTACAAGTCTGCATGGAAGGTTTGTGTGTGTTTCTCATTCACATTCCAGGTTGCTGCTGGAACAGGGTGATGGCAGGGGTGTTGCCAGAAAATCACTGAAATATATCAATGAGATGACAAATTTTAGTTCATGGTGCCAAATGGCCTACTTGAGTAAACCATGTTAAGTGAAGTGCATCAGCCAGATAAGTACATTGTTTTCTTTTTCATTTGAAAGCAGGACGGTTTTATGAATTTAGTGGCTTTGTAAAACTAAATTTACCTTCGTAAATGAACATTCCAACTTTAAACACATCATGAATAAACAATGCCATCCAATCACAAAAGTTTATTCACAGGCCTATAAATAAGGTATGTTACATTTTTTAATAGAGTTAATGTCTAGGAATTAATCGTAACACTTAAATATGTTAACTACCACTGGCGATAGTGTGTGAGCAGAATGAATTAAGGAGACATTTGAGCATAGCACTAATTTGTTTGTTAAGCAGTCACAAGCCAAAGCCACTAAACATGAAGTGTGAGCTATTTACAATGCAAGTATATAAATAAAAAAGTACAATTTAATAAGAAGGGCAAAGGAACTAGGGTGAAACCAAAACAAAGAAATAAACAAAACCAAACCCACATAACCTTAAGCCCCAAACTCTCTAACTTAATGAACCAAATAAAAATGTAGAAAGGAAATTGAAATCTTCAGCGTGTCCAATGCCCTAATTATGCTAAACTACTCACAAAACAAAGAATACAAAAAGGTGAGTCACCCTCTTTACCTAGTGTATCTAACACTATATAAACTACAGTATGGGCAGAAGGTCGCCTGCTATCTATTCCTTTTGCTCATCCATCCAGTTGTTGTAAAAGGTTTTATGCTCTCATGAGGTGGTTTTTCAGGCAAGTCAAAAAAGGAGTATTTCGCAAAAAATGGTCACATGGCATATGTAAAAAGTCATATGATAATTCTTAAATGTATTATAACCTCCAAGAAACACTTAATATGTGTTCATTCTCGAGTTTAAGGGGACATTAATGCATAGACAGTTAAAATTGCACACGTCTGTGGTGCCATTTGGCTCTGATACAGACAGTAAAGTTGACAGCGGTCACATGGTTGATGCTTGTGTTTATTCCAGCCTTTGCCTGTGCACATTTCTGAAGTATCTCTCTGTGCTGCTTCTGTAAGTATAGATGCATACACCTCCTTTGTATATATTTGAAATTTCGCCAAAATTCGATGCTATGACTTATTGCGAGAGGCAAATGTTTAGGTTTTAGCTGCATAATGTTGATTAATGGAAACACTATCATTTCGCAAAACTTTTTTTTTAATCAACATTTATTAAATATCGACAAAGATTTGCGCAAATCTGTAAACGCGGCCACTGTATCACATGAGCTACCGAGTAACCCTACCATCTATGAAAATCCATAAAGCTGGATATGTGTGATGCTAATGTTCTAAATCACCAGTTTTCAAATCTCCCAGCATATTAATATTGTTTTGAAGTCATAACATAATATACATCTGTGAAAATGTATTAATCAAAACTCTAAATTTGTGTCAAAAGGAATAAAAGTTCATTTCTTTTGGAAACTACACCGATGTACTTATTGGTATTTCGTATTGCATGTCTTTCTAAAAAGTGTGCCCAGGTATGCTTATGCCATGAGACCAGGTATGCAAATTTGTTTGGGATAAATAAATAGATAGATATGGTAATGCTTTATTTCAACTTTACACAATCTACTAACAGTAAGTAACTTTGCAACTATGTGTCAACTAGCATCCATTAGAGTATTAGTAGACTGTCTGCTTAATATCTCAAAACACTTTATTTTGGTGGATCCACAACATACTGCATACTAACTATCAGAAACGTTGTACTGTAGGTATATGTTGTTAACATTTCTCGTGTCTATGTTCAGCTCCGCATTGCTTGTCGCTGACTTCTTGTGTTTCTTTGTTTTTTGTATTTAATGAATGTTCCATTCAGATTGCACCTCTGACTCCTTGATCTCTCTGGCTTGCGAGGAATCGCAAGCGCAAATTGATCAGCCAATGCTCGTGACAATTATGAAGTGAAACAAACAGTCTGTGCAATAAATTGAACATTATTACCACTGTCCAATGTAGTGAATGAATCATATTTTTTTTAACCATTCTTTTAAGTGAACTGGATTATCTACTTCACCAAATCGGACTGAACTTTCGATATATCTGAAAAGTGTGCTGTACAAGCAGTACAGAATAAAATATGGAATGAAAACTCACTTTTGGATCTGTCACTCAAAATAAGCTATTACACCACTGTTTAACTTGATCTTTTTATTGCGTTTTTTGGGCAACTCATTCAGCGCTTCAGTTTTTAGTATTTATTATGAGTATTTATCAGTTATCAGTATTTATTGCTTACTTTAAATGTTACAATTAGGAAGTGGTCTCTTATCAGCAAAAGATGGATGTGTCAAAATAATGTCCATATGGTATTAATATACAGCTACATTGTAATATGTTAAAGTAACTAGTATGTTCTTATGTTCCTCTGAAGGAACTGCATCAAAACGCTTTGGTACTGTCACCAGTGCTGCTGGCCGCTCTATGGAAGCTGACCCTGATTCGTCTTAATATTGGACAATCACCTTTTAACGCTTTTAACAATGCAGATTATGTCAAAGCACTATTGCATTGGGAAATAGAGTGTCAGTAATGTATAATGACAAGATTAAACAGGGGCTGCAAATTAGCCTTTGGCTAATTGTATGTTACACTGCATTGTCCCTGTTAAATAAACTAATAAATAAATAAAATAAAAGCATATTAGTGTTCTATGTGTAAGTCAGGTTAATGAGATGAGACTTTAATATAGATTTAAACTGACAGAGTGTGTCTGACTCCCGAACAGTGTTAGGTACACTGTAGATTGTTCCAGAGTTTGGGGGCTAAATAGGAAAATGATCTGCCTCCCAAAGTAGATTTGAGAATTCAGCGGATATAGAGGATTATAATGTGATAATTGCTCGCTTAAGTACTGAGGAGCTAAGCCATTCAGAGCTTTATAAGTAACAAAATCTAGCCAATGCTTGATAGGGAGCCAGTGCAGTGTTGACAGAACCAGGCTAATATACTCATACTTCCTGGTTCTAGTAAGGACTCTAGCTGCTGCATTTTGGACCAGCTGTAGTCTGTTTATGAAGCCTGTAGAACAACCTTCCAATAAAGCATTACGTTAATCTAACCTCAATGTCATAAACGCATGAATGAACATTTCCGCATTTTCCACATGTTAGATTTATGACATGGTTAGCTAAAAGGGATGTCTTTTAGTCTCTCAGAAGTAAAGATGGGTAGAGGCTCTCCAACTGCTTAAAAAGGTTGTGGAAAGACAATGGTCCTCAAT
Source organism: Enteromius radiatus (assembly GCA_032357445.1). Classification (NCBI taxonomy): domain Eukaryota; kingdom Metazoa; phylum Chordata; class Actinopteri; order Cypriniformes; family Cyprinidae; genus Enteromius; species Enteromius radiatus. Next base: position 1,423,388 of record JAUCMS010000028.1, on the reverse strand, counting down.
TTCAAATTGCAAAGGCTTGCAAATCTCATCATCTACAGTGCGTAACATCATCAAGAGATTCAGAGAAACTGGAGAAATCTCTGTGGGTAAGGGACAAGGCTGAATACCTTTGTTGGATGTCCATGTTCTTTGGGCCCTTAGATGACAATGCATTAATCATCAGCTTGATTTTGTCATTTGATTTTGTTTCTCATACTAGTTTGACCTTTGGGTTACCAGTCCAACTCTCTATCCATTAGCCAAGAAAATCTGTCGTGCCATCTGCAGATGCCAACTAAAACTCTATCATGCAAAAAAGAACAACATGGTCCATAGCTCATTTCAAGTGTTCTATGGTCATACGAGTCCAAATTTAACATTCTTGTTGAAAATCACAGACGCAAGGTCCTCCGGGCTAAAGAGGACGGAGCCCTTCAAGCGTGTTACTCTATCAGTGCTCAGTTCAAAAGCCAGCATTTCTGATGGTATGGGGTGCATTAGTGTATACGGTATAGACAGCTTGCATGTTTTGGAAAGCACTATGAATTCTGAAAAGTATCTAAAGATTTTAGAGCAAGATATGCTCCCCTGATGTAATGGATCAGCGCCCATAAAATGCATATCATGAACTGGAATCTTCCACAAACCAGACCAAAAGTCATAAAGCAGACCTTATTGGTGCAAATATTGGTGCGTCTTTGTCTGGAAACTTTCAGGGCTGCGATAACTATAATCCAATCATGAGACGAAAGACACTTTAGCAAACACATCAACAAATGCTTGAGTCCAGGCACAGTCCAGTCCAGTCCAGTCCTCTGCACATACCACAAAAGTGCGGTCTTCTTGCCACTCTCAAACTCTCAAATTTGTGCAGAAGCATTCTTAAAAGGACATTAATTTATTTAATTGCTATTAGAGAAAATATATGTAGCAATTATTATGTTTATTGTGTTTGTGATATTGTGCTATTATTCATGTATGCATAACCTTTTAAAGATAAGGTTTGAAATGTATACAAGATCTTTAATGTTTGGTATTGAACGAAAGCTTGCGACACCTGTTATTTTGTGATGTGAATAAATGTTCGATATTTCAGATACCGTATTTCAAACTTGCAGTGACTGAAACACCAGACCCCATATTAATGTAGGATAACTTATGCACGACCATGAACCATACGGGACAGAGTCCCACCTCACAGCATCGAGATGATTGGAACATCAACGTCGTGGGCTGGACCAAGTTATTAGTTTAAAACATTTAACAAAGGAACTTGCATTGCACATTTTGCCCTTTTGCTTTCTCTCAAGGACTCACACTTTCAACTAGCTGGCTGAAACTGCTAGAAACGACAAACTGCAGAGACAGCTCACTAGCTTGCCAGCCAGCCAAACACAGCTTCATCCTACCTCTGCTGAAATTCAAAAGCTAAAGCCGTGCAAAGCTAAGAGAAGAATTTCAAGAACAGCCCGAACAGCATTTAGCCCTTGCAAATGGCTCTGTTCCTCTCATCACCAAGGACATGACCATTCACCAGCTTCCAGCCTCCAGCCAATCAGAAGATCCACCTCTCAGCATCAGCACAGTAACACAAATAATCTCTCTTTGCTGAAACGGTGCAACTTTAAAAGATAACGTAACCCGTGTTTTTCCAACCTTCTACCCATGAAAGGGCATTGAAATTATTATAAATAAGCATAAGCCCCATACAGTCTTCTACACTGGTTTGTTTACATCTAGTCACCACAATTCATCATGCTCAGGCAGTTTGGCATGACTTGCTGGAACACTACAAAGTCGTGAGTCGTGGTTTGAAGTTATAATTTATGGGCTCAAAAACCTGCCTGGAATGCAGAATGAATCTCTGCTTTGGTAAATTCTCTTCCCCCTGGGTCATACGATTTTTGTCAAGGACCTTAACAGGCAGTCTCTGCCTTGTGTTACAGATTCCACCACCATCTCTGACTCCCACACTAAGAGGATACATTTTTTCCAGGGCTGTTTCTCTCCCTTCACACCATCTATATGACTGTGCTATAGACCTAGTTCCAGGGAGGTCTCCTCCCAAGGGCAGATTATACTAGTTTTGTTCTGATTTTCTGGCAGCCAGGGTCATTCGACCTTCTTCTTCTCCAGCAGGGGCAAAGAAAGATTTCTCGCAAAGAAAGATGGCTCCCTGCGACCCTGCATTGACAACCAATGTTTAAACAATATCATGGTAAAGAATAATTTCAAATCCTTTGTCGTTGATGTCTTCACCCTTCGAGCGGTAACATGTAGAATCCATCTTCACCAAATTGGATTTACGTCATTTGGTCCACAGAAGAGAAGGAGATGAGTGAAAGACCTCAACCAGTATGCACATAACTCGTTATGCACATAACTCATTACCAGAGTCGGCTATGGGCCTTGCACCTTTTTAATATAGTTTAAGTTATCAGCCACCTGTCTTTCCTAGTCTGGAATCTGAAGTCGCAGTCCCCTCTTCTCACACCTTCGCCCAGAGGTGCCATCACACCTGGAGAAGACTCTCCTTTGGCTGGGAGCGCACACCAAGGCTTAGGCCGATCGCCACCGGTCTTGGCCTTTTATCTACATTATTGGTCAAAAAGTGTGGCTTTCTACCAAGAACATTCTGCTCTTTATGTAATAAACTTGCTCTTAAATGTATTGGCCCATTCCCTGTCACTAAAACCCTTCATCCAGTGGCAGTCTACCTTAAAATTCCTCTGGCATACTGGAGAATTCCTTCTGTGTTCCAAGTTTCTAAATTAAAACCTGTTTTTCATTCACCGCTTAATCCACCTGCTCCGGTTTCTCCACCACCGTGACTCGATAGATGGGGAAAATACTTATTCAGTCCATCATATTCTGGACTCAAGACGGAGGTTCACTGGGAAGGTTACAGTCCAGAGAAGAGAAGTTGGGTTCCTGCCAGGGACATATTGGATCACTCCGTTATTGATGATTGCAATCAATGGGTAAGATCAGAAGAGAGTGCCAGAAGCCCCTCTTAAGAGGAAAGGTACTGTTATGGTCCATGGGAACACTGCCTCATCCGTGCGCTGTCTTCAGTGTTCGTGTGCGTGAGTCATTGAGTTATTTATTCAAACTATTTGATCATGTGGTGGGCTAATTCATTTAAGAATGAATGTGTATGTATTGTAGAGAACTTGACATTAACAACTGGTTTGAACTACTGAATAAAATCATTGTCAATTTTGCCATTTTATTGGTTTTCAAGGGGAAAAAAGAACATTCTTGTTTTGCTTAACTATGCATCATATTTTATAAATACATACTGCCTTTTTACCGCAGTATCTTTGTGCAGTAATATTAATATTGTATTTTCTTAGAGCTTTAATTTTTATGTTATAATGCAATGATTCAAATTAGTAATCAATAATGAATTATTATTTCACCACTCTTCACGTCTCCCCTAACATGATGTCGCACATGAACAGGCAGCCTTGTTTGTGGCTGATTTACTAGGTGTGTTAACCTCATCTTGTGTTGTAAGATCCTTGGTGTTTGTCCTTCCTATTTCCCTGTTGGGCTCCTTGCATGATCTTTTCCTAGGCTCCTCCTGCTCCTGAATTCCTAACTATCTTCATCATTTTATTTTGATTTTTTTCCCCCCGCCATTACCTTCTGCCAGTTCCAGACATTCTTCTGCTCAATGCCCTCCAAGTCTCTTTACAAAAGAACAAATAAAATACAATTGACAGGCAAGAGACTTTATTTCGTTTTAAAACCATTTTAACATGAATCAAGTGCAAGCTGGGTTGGCTGGTTAAGTACTGGTGTGGTGCTCGTCTAGCTGCTGTTTGCCAGTAAAACATAGGTTGTGAAACGGGTAGACAGATTTGTTGCTCAAGCTATTTTATAAGCCTGAAAGGTACACCAACATTCAAAACAGAACATATGCTGGTCTTTTAAGAATGGTAATTTTGCCATCGGGTAAAACACATATTGTATTTCAGTGATTTAACCAATAAAATGGTATGGCCTGCAGGGGATGCCTGTGGAATTTCTGAGATATCTAAGGAGAGTTCCCCATGGAAATGAGGGAATGTACAGTAAATGCTCATTGTGTTTCTTTAATTCCATTAATTAAAAATAAATGAATACAAGGAGACATGGTTTTGGCCCTTTTAGAGTAACATCTTTCAAAGTGCAGATTAAATAAATATTTGTAATTACAGTCTTGGATTAACATTATTATTTTTTTATATAATAACCAAGTTATATAAAATGTAATGTTTGTGTTGCTGAGGACGTACATGGAGATGAATGTTAAGAATGAAGTCTTGGTATTGCCATTTATTGCCAAAAAATTAAAAAATTAAATAATAAAATAAAAAATAAAAAAATAAATCCATTCAGTGGACCCATTGTCATGTTCACAGTCATCATCACAATTGCAGTAGAGGACTTAATAACAGTAATTACTTTATCCTGACAAGTTTAGGATGGGGACACAAGCCAAACATGTTCGCTTTCTCTCTCTCTCTCTCTCTCTCTCTCTACTGATGTCTACTGTGATATGCAAAATGCCTTCTTATAATCAAGGGTTGAACTAACATTTTTAAGTGCTCACGTAAAAGATTACAGGACAAACTCACTAAACATTTGTGGTACTGTAGTGTGGGGTATTTCACAAAACCCTTTGTCTTTTTCACAAACACTTACAATCCAGTTAACCAGAATAGAAACTAGAAAAGCACCTTGCATTTTTAAAGCACTGTTATTATTTTTAACACAAACGTAACTTTATTACTTCCCTTTCTATTCAAGGGGCTTTGGCAGAATTCAAGTACTCATCAGCAGACATTAATTGGGAATCACAATGTACAAATCAAGTCAAGTCAAGTCACTTTTATTTATATAGCACTTTTAACAATACAGATTGTAGCAAAGCATTGAACATTGTCAAATAGGAGAACACAATGATAATAATGTATAATGATGAGATTAAACTAAACTATTTATTTATCAAATGCAGAGACAGTCTCTGTAATCAAAACGACGACTAATTTCACTAGAAATTAGGCGACAACGGCAAGGAACCAAAACGTCTCAGTTACGTATTGTAACCCTCGTTCCCTGAAGAAGGGAACGGAGACATCATATCGGTGACCGATGAATAGGACCGATGAATCTTGCTTCGAGATGTCCAATCTACTCTGCATTTATATAAACACGCCATTGAAATTGGCATACTCTGATTAATGTCCAGCTGCACTTAATCGCAGCGCGAGCTATAAATAGGTCAGCGGATTAAGTGTTCATTAGCCGAGCCGGTGTCACGGCCCCCTAGCGGCGGTACAAATCCATGGCGACGGGACGTGACGTCTCTGTTCCCTTTTTCAGGGAACAAGGGTTAAAATACGTAACCAAGACGTTCCCTTTCAGTCGATCACCCCGAGTCACGTTGTTGACAGACGAATAGGGATCCCTACCAAAACGCCATGGAAGCTGCCCCTTCCAGCGTCGTGTGGGAGTCTCCCAAACCCCCGGCGTTTGGTCTGTAGGCTGGGACTCGGACCACAGGAAACCAGTACTGCACTACCTCAGTGACTGGAACACTGGGATGCCTGAAAAGAAGTACGGAAGTCAGCCTTCCCGTAGGAGGTGTAACATATTTAATTTACATTAAAGCTGGTGTACTCTTCTCATCCCAGGTTTACTGTAAGCTCCATTAAAGTCTGTTCTGGTAGGTGTAGGGAGTTTCATCCCGGCCCTATTTGGTGGTTTACCTTGGTCAAAGATCTCAGAGGTGAGCATGGACATCATGGTCTCCTGCAAGTTCTGGTGAGAGTGCAGGGATGTGTTTGGCCATCATTTGAGGTCTTTGAGTGTCACTCCATGTGTGGTTTTGGAGTGCGTCTGAATAAGTCCTTTTCCTTCTGCAGTTGCAGTGGTTTTCAGGAAGTCGATTGTGAAATTTCAAGAAGGTGTCAAGTCTCCCCCCTTCGCATCTGTGTGCGGGGAGTGCAGGTGTTTGCTCTGCTGGCGGTATGACGTGCAGCAGGGTGATTTTTGCTAGGTCAGTCCATGAATAGTCTTTAGAACTGTTTCAGTTTTTCTGGACCATGTTGAGCTCCTCTTTGCAGCCTTGCTGAGTCTGTGTTGTGTACATCAGCTCCAGTTGCATGCAGATGGCCTTCTGAGGCCTTTGCTCTAGTGTCTCTCTCGCTATATTCCACATACACTGATTTTACAGTGC
>JAUCMS010000028.1:1389370-1402572 GCA_032357445.1 Enteromius radiatus | reverse complement strand
GCGAGCAGCATCTTGGTTCCAGACCAACAAAATTAAGGTTATGGAGTGGCCAGCCCAATCCCTGGACCTTAACCCAAAAGAAACCTTGTGGGGTGACATCAAAAATGCTGTTTCTGAGGCAAAACTAACAAATACAAAGGAATTGTCAAATCATCCGTGGCTGGAATACCTGATTCACAGGAAAGCTAAATCTTAACGTTTTTTTTTTTTTTTTTTTTTTTTAATTTATGAAGTAAATATTTGAGTTTGTATTGAAAAGGCAGACACTGCTATTTTTTTTGAAACAGCCCAATATCATTTTTTTCCATCATTTTCTGTAAAGAAATTAAAATACTAATAGTTAGTATGAATAGTTTCTTCATGTTTTGATGTAAAAATATAAAGTGCAGTGTTCCCAATAAATGGAAATAAAAATATTATAAGAAATTCTGAGCTTTACTCCCGTTTTAAAAGCACTGCTATTATTTTGAACACAACTGTATATATCACTATATTTAGTAAATGGAAGCTGAAGTGTGACACCATGTTGGAAAATATATTTGTGATCACTCAAAGTTGTTAAAAAGCCAAAAAGATAAATCTTTCATACCTTTTGGGAGACCCATCCAATTATGATGTCAAACAGAGAGGCTTACTCTCAAAGCTAAACATAGGCAGCGTATTGGAGATTTCAGAGATTCGGTGACGTCATGGCTTGCCGGAGTGACAGGTGTTGTTAAGAACGGATTTTGGCTTACCCAAGAACCCCTGCAAAGATGGTCTTGATAAAAATAAATGAACTATGTGAGGGGCGACAGCTTAAGAATACAACCTCATTTATTTCACAATCTCCATTCACCGCCTCATGGACAGCAGTCATATCACAATTACTTAAGCCCTTTCCACTGCAATGACGAAAAATGCCTCACACCATTAACACAGCACCAAAAAGAACAGGATGCATCATACAAAGCATGTCTACTCATTGTTACCTTTAGTCATTTATAATACTTCTACTCCATCCCATGACCTTTTTTTTTTTGCTAAATGAAATCGAGAGCTCAATCAAACTGGCATGTGTACAGCTTATGATTGCACAAGTCTGCAATTCATGGGCACTGCTCATAGGATACTCGTCTGTCATGTCCTCAAAAATGGAGTTTAAAGTGAGCTCTTTCCCATTACATGCTAAGCCTATGGACTTTGAGCAGTGTGGAAAGTCCTTATCAGCAGTGGCCAGGTCTGGATTTAGCGCAGAGGCTTGTGAGCATCAGAAAGGCAGAGCGCAGGAGGCCTGGGAAACGGCAGCAAGCAGCTGGTGGTGAACTTCAGAGATGTTGTTCTGCTTTGCCTGAAAATTCTGGCTCTGTATTTTCTGTGTTCACTTGAAGGTAGCTGAATGTAATTTGAGAGTTTTGTTTTGTTTATTAAATACAACAATACTAATACATTAATATGAATTCATGTAGCTGTTACAAAAATAATAATAATAAAAATAATTCATTAATAATAATACATAATGCACATTTAATATGTAATACTAATTCCAATCTAAGTAAATGCCACTAATAATAATAGCTAATAATAATAGTAATAATAATAACAATGTGAAATCAGAGCTGAAGCCTGTCGGACACACTAAGCATCTGGCTTGCAACCTTTCCAGATCTCTCATCATCCTTTAAGTTGTATTTGTGCCATTTTCTTACATAATTCATAATGTCTTGTTAAAAATTAATAACACAGGGCAGCTGAATAGCTCGTTGCATTTATACACATTTGTGAGGAAAATGGGGTCTTTCTAAAAGGCTTAGTGAATTCAAACATGGTACTGTGATAACATGCCACCTTTGCAATAAGTCAGTGAAATGTCTTTCCATCTAAGATACCAATGGTTAACTGTAAGTGGTATTATTGGAAAGTGGCAGAAACTTAGAAACTCAAAGGTCTCCCACAGCTAAAATCACATTCAAACAACCAAGGTACGTAGGTAATATGGCCACTCCCATACAGAAACGCTATCCCTTGTCACAGAGCACTGAGGTGTTTGTTGCGTAAAAGTTGCCAATTCTCTGCTGCTTCCAGAGCTGAAGAGTTCCAAACTCCACTGGCATTAATATCAGCACAAAAACTGTGGAGCGAGAGGTTTGTGGAATGGGTTTTCATGGCCGAGAAGCTACATAAAAGCCTTACAACATCAAGTATAAGTATTAGATTGAGTGGTGTAAAGTAACCACTGGATTCTGGAACAATGAAAACCTGTTTTGTGGATAGACAAATCACGCTCCTATGTTTAACCATCTGATGGAGTCTGGATTTGGCAGATAACAGGAGAACATTACCTGCCTGCCTGTAAATTTTTGGTAAAGAATAGGTTAAAGAATAGGTAATGGTTGTTTAGGATAGGCCCCTTACTTTCAGTGGAGAGAAATATTCAGTGTACATCTTAGTAATTTAAGTATATTAATTTGATTTATAAAATCATTTTATGAATATATTTGTTTAAATAATTTTTTAGTTAAGGACATTGTAAGCAAAAAGAGAATGCAGGGTCAGCAGCTCCACATTATTGTGGCACTTTAATTTTCAAGGACGGTCATTAATGACTGTAACAGACTGATGTGACTAATAGGCTCTCGGGGAAGAGTGTCCAGAGAGGCCACATTTTCATCTTCACAGCTTCTGTCTGTGCAGATTGCAATAGGTCTTTCCCTCGGGCATTGCTGCTGCTGCATGTGGGTCAAGCTAGCCACTGATTTAGAAAATTATTAAGCTTGTTGTGGTGACACAACTAAAATGTAACCTTATTTTGTTTTCTTTTTGTTTTTTAGGTCACTGTAACAGTTTGTGTTGGCAGAATAAATTTATGATGCATCCCAGTTTTGTTGTGGCTTTTATGCCTGACTAACCCTGATGGTGTTCTAATGACACTTTAACTGACATGTTAACAACTTAGAATCCGCTTTATTTTAGCTATATTTTATTCCCTATGTCACAAACTCTTTAATGATGACATATATTAATTTTCCTCTCTAGCATAGCAGTCTTAATGTGAACTAGTACCAAACCATGAAAACTTTCCATGCCTCATATTAAACTTATAAGGGACATCTGCAGGCTTTTCAAACAGCAAGAAGCCAAGGTGCCTTTCAGTATGTTTGGCAAGCAACAGTGATTACAGGCGTTTATAATGGTGCAAAGTCACAGCGTGTAGAGGCCATTTATGCAGGCGACTCGATGAGGGATGTGTCCTCCAAAATGGGGCAGGGAGTGTTTGTTTTTTCACAGAATTTAATTGTAGAAACAGTGTATACATCCTGTCATTACAATATTTGATTTCACTGCTGAATTGTTTTAAAATGTCTATTCAGCTGGTGGAATTCAAGTGTAAAAAAAATAGGCTTAACACATTCTGGTGCCATCCTAAATATAGCATCCCATACAAGTGACATGATTAATGTTGATGGCTTTTTCCGTCATTTATGAGACATCGCTTTGCCATTATTGTTGGGCAAGTTACTTTAGAAAAGTAATTACAGTAGTTATAGTTACTAGTTACTTCTCCCAAATAGTAACTGAGTTAGTAACTGAGTTACATCATTATAAAAGTAACTAATTACCAGGGTAAGTAACTATTGCATTACTTGAAAAAAAAAAAAGGCAAACTTGGATGCCCCCAATATTAAATGTTAAATTAATTAAACTAAATATAATACATTATTATTATACAACATTGCACATTCATCTGCACTATTTATCTACTGACATATAGTATCAGTCAGTCAAGAAGGGCCGGGCTCGGACAGAAAAATGCGTCCTGATCCACACTCCTAGTACTTGTTTATCGTTTAGTGTTTCTATAAAAATACGGGGCAAATACATTATAAGATAACAATACTACAGTACTATGTATTCTACTACTAATAACAATGTCTACGTTAATTAATGAGCTGCTGAGTTAATGCATATTAATCATGTAGTATGCATTCTCTCGAATTGATTTGCTGAAATCAAACCAAGGACAAAAATAGTTTGTCATTAGTGCATTAGTTCCACCCACTACCAGAGAAACCGGCAGTTCTTAAAAGCTGAAGAATCTTTCATTTTGAATTCTTATTTTGACAGGAAAATACAACAAAGAATATCGTTTACAGTACATGTAGCACGTCAAGTCTGCATGTTATGAAATTCTCTCTTGCTCTTTATCTTTCTTTGTGTGTGAGACAAAGCGATGGAGACCCATGCACCTTCACAGAGTTTATGGTACAACAAATACAGCTACACTGCGCATCCATTCAGATGGACTGAAAACTAAAATGCTAATAATATTATAATAAATTATAGTAAGGCCACATTTTACTGTCAGTAACGTAACGGGGGAAACAGTAATTCATTTAATTACTCATTACGGAAAAAAAATAACGCAGTTAGTAATGCCGGTGATCAAAATGCAGGTGAAGAAAATGCAAAAACTACAAGTACTGTACTGTACATGTAAAATTCCTCAGCTATCAAACATTAAATTACATGTAAATCAAAACTGCCTGGTTTAGGTCTGTGAAGCTTTGGGAGGTGGTGATGGAGGCGATTGACTTCATATGCTTTAATCATCATTCTGAATCTTATCTGTTCAGATATTCAGCTATATATATATATATATATATATATATATAAATCTTAAAGTTATGCCAACATTGATCAGACTGTTTCTGTCTTCTCTTCACTAAAACTTTCATCTGAAGCATAGATGTAATCTACTGGCATTTGCACCTAGACAGCACTTCTTTCAAGGCTAATAAGATCTAGACTTAAATATTGATTGTAGAAATCACCTGACCAGGAGAGGTCCTCCTCGCAAAGATTCTAACATATATCTTGTCATTATTTTTTGGCATCGGTAGCTCGTGTTCTTTACTTAGTGCAAGAGAATAAGAAGAGCACGGTAAATCAGACCCTCTTCTAGGTGAGAGAAAGGTTTGTTCCAGCTGTGTCCCCTTGAAATGACAGAGCAGGGACCATGACATATCAAACTGCTACTGCAGGTGAATCACATCATTAAATGGAACAGATTTATGGCTCCATGAACATTGTTATTACCTCCACCGCCACTTGGCCTGATGTCTTTATGAGAGAGCCAATGCAATGGTACAATGTGACCTGAAACTTGTATAACAAAACATTGCCTTTTTCAAAACTGCTCGTTGAATGAAAAAATTACATATTAAGAATTTTATCAAAGAAGGCCATTATTGCTGACAGCACCTATATTAAAGTTCAAAATATGCTAGGACCTCTTTTTTTCTCCTCCTGACAGAATAGTCATATCATCACAATTAGATGTATACCTATACAGTAAATTATAATCTGATTAAAACATATTATTTCTATTTACTTTATTGCACTTGAATGGCAATCATCTATTACCTGACTTTCATTGTTTAATCACTGTTTACTATATGTCTTATGTTGCACTTCATGATTAGACCAAAACAAAAAACAAAACAAAAAAAAAAAACTAAACACATATTAAGGAACAATACCCATGGCTCCTGGCTCTGTACCGTGGCCTTACAAAGTGAAATGATCAATTTGTGCAAGAAACTAAACATTATTTACAACATAATTAGCTGTAATCCTTGAACAGTCTGTAGTCAGAAGTCATGGGTACTGTCACATGTATTGTCTGTTTGGTTTTGGTTTTGTTTTGTTTTCCTATTTTGGTCATGTTCCGGTTCTTGTTTAGTTTAATCAGTTCAACTCATCTCCACCTGTGCTCCTCACCTGTTTTCAGTTTTCCCTGAGTGTTTTCCTGTGTTTTGTTATGTCTTGTCTTAGAACAAATAGTTGCTAATTCAAGTAAAATAACTATGAAAAACTGCTAATAGTCTTATACAATTAGCAATCAAATATGCCTTAACCTCTAATTATTATTATTATTATTATTATTATATGCAAAACAAATGTACTGATATTGTTATTATTACTAGTTATTATAGTTATTATTAGTCCAAAGATGTACTGTATCTTTTCCCCCCAAATTAGTTATGATCATCATTAAACAATACTATCATTCACATTTTTTGCATGATAAATTTCACCAAATGTTGCTAATGTAACCATTTTTTTTCTCTCTCTCTCTCTCTGAAGGACCGTGTGACAAAAGATTAAAGTAATGATGCTGAAAATTCAGCTTTGATCACAGAAATAAATTACATTTTGAAAATGTATCAACATATAAAACTGTGATTTTAAATGGTAATAATATTTCACAAAATTACAATTATTATCAATTATTATCACAGTGCATATCTTCATGCTTTGTTCTAAAGCAAGAACCACTGTGTGCCAAGCAGCTTGATTTATACACTTCTGGTCTAATAAATCTTGTAAATTGCTAATCGAAGCTAATTTTTCCAGCATTTATATGCTGCTTTACTACGTTTCATGGTCTTGGAGTCTGTGGCTTTTACTGATTTCTAATAAGCTCAGTGGATGGATTTTCTGGATATGCCTTACTGTAATTCTGAAATGTCAAACATCTCCAAACAGCTACCATCATGATCTATAAGCCAGGAGTGTGTTTTCCAAAAGCACATATGGTTGCAAATCTTGTTAATAGTTCAATAGAACATACCACCATAGTTAGCTAACGATACTTTTGGGAAACACAGCCCTGATGAGACATCACACAGGAATATAACCATTAGCAGCTTTGATTGTATTTACATAGAAAGGACGCTGTCTTTAAAATAGTCTAGATCTTTTCTAAATTGATTCTAAATTATTTAGAAACACAAGTCAAAAGTTTGTAATAATTAATATTTCTTTATGCATTAAAATAAGCCACTAATGTAAACGAATGATAGATAGATAGATAGATAGATAGATAGATAGATAGATAGATAGATAGATAGATAGATAGAATTGACAGCATAATTACTTTAAAGCATTTCTTACCATTATTACTGTTAAAGTATGATTTAAAAAAAAAAAATGTATTTAGCAAGAATGTATTAATTAGATCAAACTTAGTTTCAATAAGTTTGATTCTTATAGGCATATAGTAGCTAAATTAAGTCTAAATGTATTTTCTGTCAGAGCAATGACATCAGATATCAGCAGGTTAGCTTTACCACAATCCTCAGCGCAACACTATCAATGCTAACTTAAATGTAGTCTATCACTAATCCAGGATCCAGCTCTCTGACATCTGTGGCTTAACATGTTTTGTGTGCACTCCTGTTTCCTCATATGACACAAGGTGTATTGTAATGGCTTATGGAAATAGGTGTGGAATAGCAGTGCAGGGGATTCTGGGTCATAGTTGGATTTGTTAACTTATTACAGTGTCTGGACTGAGGCTCTTATCGGCACCTGCCAATTCTTTGGCAGACCTAGTGGGATTGCACTGACCTCGATATAGAAGTAATGGATATTAGAAAATCTGCCCACTGTGATTGGAGGGGATTGAGTGACAAAGAAAGAGAAAAAAGGTACATGAAGGAGAGATAGATCCTCTCTCAAGGACACAACGCTAGCACAGAGATGAAGACAAAGTCCTGTATTTTATTTTATTTTTTAAATATACTGTTTATTTTAACTTCATCTATCATAAGTGATATAATTGTTGCTGATGAGAATGATTATAACAACAGTGATTTCATGGGTTTAATTTATAGGGGAGGCATAGACTTTAACAATGTTCTTACGACCATACTAGGCCTCGGATGTATTAGTTCTGTTGCTGGCAGGGCAAAAATCAAGTTCTTACGGGGTTGGAATAACAAGCAAGACAGAATTAAACATTTTGGGTGAAGATCTGCCAGGCTCTGCACCCAGCCAATCACAACGTTACCTCTCCCCTGAGTTCTAATCAGAAACACCTGCACCTCATCATCACCGCAATCACCAGCACCATAAAACCACAGACCACCCCTCAGTCAATGCTATGCTCCCAGTATTACCACTATTGAAATATATCCATTGTTCTTACTCTTCTTTGAAAAATAAACAACCATCAATTATTAACTTACCTCCTGTGTCACGCCTGCTTCCGTAATAACAGTGATATCATTCATGGGTTTAAGTCATAGAGAACAGATTGGATTATAAAACATACCTTAAATGCGATTATAAATTGCTTTGGATTAAACAACAAAAAAAAAAAGTTATCAAATATCATTATGGAAATCGTATAGTAATGTCAATATTTTGTTAATCAAACTGAGCCATGTTACTTTAAACTGAAAACTTTTTTTTTTTTTTTGGTTGTATATAAAATGCTCAATCGTGACAGTACCACTAAATTAATAACATCTTGTCCAGTAATCTTCCGCACGCAGTAATGATATAAAACCCTTAAAATATACAGAATTTATACAAGATTCAATTATAAGAATGCAGTTTTTCCAGTGTATAACAAGAAACATGGTTGAATACCATTTGCTTGTCATCTTAATCCTATGGCCAGGCATTTAAATGTCATCCTAACATCGGTTATCGCAATAAAAGCAGAGTGAAAGATTTGTCTAAAAACTGACGAAAGGCTCTTTAAGGGCTAGATTCCTTATTTGATGTAAGAGTAACTGGGTTTCTCTGTTTAAACATACAGTGAAAAAAATCATACAGTTACAGTAATATATTTTGTTTATCGCTATACAAGATGTTAAAATGACTTAGGATAGAAAGAAATTTATGCTGTATTTATTACTTCCTTTTATGTTTTTTTTTTTAGCTTATATAATTGACTGATTGCTGACAGCCATTTTAGCAATACACACCCCTAACATTTCATTATGGAATTATCTGCCCAATCTGTTATACAAGTGGTTTTATTAATACATATTAGGTTTCTACAGCCAGGTTATCTCCTAATTTCTCTTGCTGTGATTTGGTTGATAACTATTCTTAAATATAATTTCATTGGCTGCTTTCATTTGAGACTGCTGTGAGGGAAATGGCCAAGTTGTCACTCACACCCATAATTAACAATGTGGGGGAAAAAAAAGAAATCTTACTGAGGTGGCTAATACTGAAAATAACTAGTAGTCCAATTTGAAAATTCTAATTAGTTTTAAATTGCTTATTGTTTGTGGAATTGGCTAAAGGGGAAAGGAGCAAAGCAAACCAATTTAGCATCTGTACTAGCACAATGTCTGGCTCATAACTGACATGTGGATTTACAAACTGGTAATGAACCAATGATGATATATAATGTTCTTTTAGAGACATTTGGAAAGAAATGTGCTGCTTTTGTTGTGGCCGATTTTATTGGCCCATTAAATATGCTTCTGTTTGGGATTACATGAATAGTGCACCTTAATATTTTCTCATCATTGCTTTGGTCCAAAGAGACGTTAGGCAGAATATATTTTTCAGTGATGTCAAACATGAAACAAGTTGTCTAAAGGCAGTAAAACACCCACACATTTTTATTTATTTTCAAGCACATTTTGATAAGAGTTTTCTTTGCACACAAAACATACCTTTGTAGCTTCATAAGACTAAGGATGAGCCACGCGTGTCATATGGACTATTTAACAATGTTAACAATTTACTACCTTTCTAGGCCTTGAATGTAGGCTACTAGTTGCTGACAGAGTCAGAAAGAGGAAATTAATGACAGAATTTTATTTTTGGGTGAACTATTCCTTTAATTACCAATGTTCCTAGAACAATACCATTTTATGATTATGGATGATGCACAATATTATCGGACTGGGATGGAATCACACAGAAGTGAGTAAATAATAGTAAAATGTTAATTTGAGAATGGACTATCCCTTTAGTGTGAAAATATTCCATCTGTATCATAATATCCCATTTAATGTTTCCCTTACAGTCCTTTCTGTGAGCAGATAGATGGCCAAATTCCTCTTGGCATGTCTATCACCACTCATCCATTAATCACCTGTGCCTCTGACTACAACATCTGATAAAGCAGCTTCCTATCACTGAGACTGGAGTAATGGCTCGACAATGACCTGTTTGAACATAGAGGGTCGCTGCTGTCAACAACTTGAGCGGTTCGAAAAACAGAAGCCGGGCCTGAGTATGATAAAGTTTGATGGGATTTGCTTCCTGAGAAATGAGTCACACTATGTGTGTGTCACAACAGACGTAAGGCTGAATATTTCATTGCTAGATGCTACACTCACATGGATACACAAATCTTTTGTTCTGTAGTGACTTTTGAACACACAGTCATTTAAAAAAAAAAAAAAAAAAAAAAAACGATGTGTCATTGTTGTATTTTACAGTGGAATTTCAGACTATCAGAATTGGTTCCTGTCAATCAAAGATACTAAACTTTTATAATTATTATAACATTATAATTGGCAAGACAAATGAAGGATGGGTGGATGGAAGAAAGAAAATAAATGACTGAAGTTTATTTTGATTACATTACTACATGATAGGCCAATTTTTCGCAAACTGAGGTTCTGCATGAACTGCATAAGGTTTGTGAGTTTAATGAAAAGCTGTTAGACTTTCTGTGTTAGGCTATTTTAGTAAGGATAATTTAAAGTATGCAAATGAAAAATTAGGGAAAAACAATAAATTAGGAATAACGTGAATAGTAAATAATCAGTATTTAAAAAATGTAAAATATGTACAGTATATAATTTAATGTAATCAGTTTCTACCCAGCACTGTAAACATGAACATCAAAGTTCAAGTTTTATATGGGGCAACATGAAAATATAATGCCTTACTAACACAATAACGTAAGAAAAAAATAATAAAGGCAGTGTAGTTTGTATTTTTTAAAACAAAATTAAAAAGAAGCAAAGTCCTATAACCACAGATGGAATTTCCACTCCCACACTTGCTGTAACCATTTACTTTATGTACCACCACACAGTGTGATTAAAAGTTGATTTAATACAGATTCAGAAGTGGGGGAAGTTTAATTATGGATCCAAAATTCGTATAAATTATAGGGCTGGTGACAGAGACAAACAGCTGAAGTAGCTGCTGTTTACATGCTTATTTGTGTTTGGATTTTCTTTGGGGTTGAAATAAGGACCAAAAACATGCCAGACTCCCTCAGCTGCTTACTGATCAATAAGACGTAATGGGGTGTGAGAATGAAGAGAGAAGCCGGGGTCACAGGTGTCAATGAATCTGCTTATCTGCATCCACCTAACGGCGCTACATATACCTGTAGATTTGCGATTACTGGAGAGTTGTTGGTTGTGCTCTGAACAAAGGAGCTTGAGTTTAGCTACAGACCATGAATTCAAAGATATCAGTAGTCTCGTCCAGAGCTACAAGGGCAGAGGGCAAATGTTTGAGAGAGTGCAGTGGAGATAATTAAACACTTTCTATTGCTCAGAATGTATCAGGGGTATGTGGTACTTGTTACCGCAAAACGTGCTTTAGAATCAACAAAATCTAGATCCAAAAACGGTGTTTATTGCTGGCTTAAAAGAGCATATCATGGAAAATAGGATTTCCCATGCTCTTCTAAAATAAAAGTTTAATTTTATACAGACTTTAATTATGATTCTAAGTCCACCCAGAATATTACTGAAAAATGCTCAAGCCTGAAAAAATGTCCAGCTTAAAAACATGATCATATTGAATGCTGCAGAATGTAAAATATGAACTCTTGAAGTGTGGCAGTAGTGTAACCCAGTGGAAGAGTAGAAATAATTTTACTCAAAGATATTTCCCATTTGTCACTACTCAAACAGTGTTCCCATTCCAATATATGATCTTGGTTTAACAAATGTATTGGTAGCTCCTCTTGAAGAAATTTATTTGAAAGTGGACGCACCAGCACCAGTCCGCAACTTGCTTTCCCCGAGAAATTTGATGGCGAGCCTGCCAGGTTCCAGGGCTTCCTTCACCAGTGCTCGCTGTTCGTGAATCAGCAGCCCACGTTCTATCCCACTAATGGCAGCCAGATTGTGTTTGTGTGCTCGCTACTCTCAGGTTGCACTCTGGATTGGGCCACTGTCGTTTGGTGCCCTGATGGAACCACCTTTCCCACTTTCACTGCCTTCCTGGAAAGGTACCAGGAGGCTTTTGAACACCCAGCAATGTCAGGATTCCCAGGGAGCAGCAGTTAACCATCACTCAGGGACAGAAATCCACCGCAGACTATGCTCTGGTGTTCTGCTCCCTCACCGCTCAGAACAACTGGGTAGAGGACACCCTTAAGCTTCTCTTTCGCAAGGGCTTGATGGCAGAACTACAATCTGAACTCGCTTGCCGCAATGAGGGGAAGAACCTCGGTGAGCTGATCAAACTCACCATCCAGTTGGATAATCTCATCCAAGCCCGGCCACTGGAGGATGCCACCAAATCTGAGCCTATGCAGCTGGACGTCACTCATCTGAGCCCGGAAGAACATGAGGATAGATTTTAAATTATATACTTGAAGGGCTTAGATCCTCAAAACAAGTGAGCTCTTATCACATTATAGTCCTCCATGTCTGCTGTGTTCTCAAAACTGGCCATTTAATAATACTTAGAATATCAAAATCGAGCAGGCAACAGATCCTTTTCCTATTTAGCACCCAAACTCTGGATAATTGTCAGATAATTCTTACAAGTTGCTGGGGCAAAGGAGTACGGTGGAGCTATGAGTACAAATAAACAGTTTTTAATCAAACCAAGAAAAATAGAACACACCCACTATAACAGACAAAAGACAAGAGACTCTGGCAGGTGCTCAGGATGAGCGCTCTGGAAGCACTGGGCTGGCTGGAATCAGCGGAGACACAGAAGAAACAGGAGATGAAGGAAAGCATCCTGGAGTGGACCCTAGGGAGAGGAAAGGAGCCGAGAACTCTGGGGGTAGCATCATATCCAGGAGCTTGGAGCTGCAGGATCACACTGGAGTGAGTTCTGGGGCTGGCTGTATAACGTCCAGTTTGTCATAAGAGTAGTCGGTGGGCTGAGGATGAACGTGGAGCTGTGGAGAAGCACGAGAGGAACAGAGTTCATTGGAGTGGCATGAAGAGGGAGCTGGCTGGTAGAAATGATAATTTAGGACATAATTTAGAAAATCTGCTATGGGTCTGCAGCAATTGTCAGGAGAGAGAAAGCAAAACAAAGACATTGAAATGATTGGTCTTCCTAGTGCAGCACGTTCCACGTCCTGTGAAAGGACTTTAGGTGTGTGTTTGTGTGTGATAGTGATGGGTCGTTCTTGAACGATTCGTTCATTTTGAACGAATCCTTAATGTGACTCGGGAAGAATGAGTCCTCTC
>JAUCMS010000028.1:1370381-1381969 GCA_032357445.1 Enteromius radiatus | reverse complement strand
ACCCCCATGCCATGTGAACTGTCAGTGGTTCTTGCAATACTACAGGTATGGTTGTGTTAGTGTTTTTTATTTTTATTATACTTAACATAGAAAATTATAGTGCATATTATAAAATAATAGCATGTTATAGTGACCTCAATATCACCCAAAACAAATGTGTGTAAATCTTTACACAGGGCATTGAAAAAATAATATCATGTTAATTTTATGATTACCAAGTTTTCCCCATTAAATTAGGAAAAGTCACACAATCTGAAGCAAAAAAAAAAAAAAAAGGTTAATTATATATGGACATACTTTAAACATTGAATTGAAGGATAACAGGAGGGTTAAGCAAAACATTACATTAATTATCAGACTGTGCTTTTCCAGAAAATATAAGAATCCTATTTTGAAAAAGAAAATCTATTTTAGTTTACAAAAACTACATGGTATTACATGATGGTCTACTCATGGTTTACTCACCCATGGTTAACTTTTTCTTTTTTGTTCTACTGAACACAGAGGAAGACATTTTGAAAAAAAAGTTTGCAATCATGCTGTTTTGGGTCACCATTGACTTCCATAGTAGGACAAAAAATTTACTATGTAAGTCATGGTGACCCAAAACAAACTTTTTTCCTAAATATCTTCCTTTGTGTTCAGCAGAACAAAGAAGTTAATACAGGTGTGGAACTACTCAAGGGTAAGGAAATTATGACAGAATTCTCATTTTTACTCTCAGAGACTTTGTGTCTGCCATTTTGACTTGCCACACTATGAATGACAGGGTAACTGTGAGAAGGTCCATCTAGTTGTCCGCTTCATTTGTAGAGCTAAGTGGTTGGGGTCACCATACCAGGGGTATGTTTCCCAAAAGCATTGTTAGCTAACTAACATCGTTAGTTCCATTGAACTCTATTGGTAACGACGGGGCTTGCATCCATGGTTGCTTTTGGGAAACGCACTCCAGGAGTGATGGAGGTGACAGAACGAGGAGACACAAGCACACACCACAAATCCATGGACTCTGGAGGAGCTTTCCAGACGATAGATGCCGTGGGCTTTTTGACATCGCGCATTCCCAACGCCCTCTCATGTACTTCTGCACATCCTGTTCCATCCTGGGCCACCAAAACCGATCTTGTAGGAGTGAGAGAGTCCTGTTGGCCTTGGGGTGCCCACTACCCTGTGAAGTGTTAGAGGAGTGTATGATGGGTATCCTTCGAACGAAGTGGAGGTGACAGGGACAGCCTGACCGAGCTTCGGGGGTTGGCTCGGAGGCGGCTCGGTGGACTCACAGGAATGCAAATGTTCTTGTCAAACGTAAAGTCCAGGAAGTTACTCTCTGCCCCAGAGTTCACAAGGGCATGGGTAAACGAGGCTCAGACTGGTGTTGATCCGATGAAGATCCTGGGGATATCAGCGGTGTAGGCGGAGCAGTGAGAAGGCTCAGCTTTGTATTTGCGAGGAGAGCTTGGACACCTGTGCTACCAACTCTTGCATCGCGCATCCAATACCCACAATTTGTCCGTCCTGGCAATCCATACGGGATGTGCTGCTGACCAGGAAGTCCTGTAAGTTTGTTGTCTCTACTGAATCCATCGTGGTCAGTTCCTGTGATGGTAAAGAAAACGAAAGATTCAGTTGCAGATGCAAAAAAAAGTTTTTATTGACAAAGTCAATCCAATCAATCAAGAGCCTTATTTTGGGCAGGCAGCGTGGAAACCACCAGAAACAGCTGGTTAGGTAGCACAGAGACCACAGTGGACAGTCCTGAGCGGAGATGGAGAATTAAGCAGATAGGGAAATGGCCAGAGGAGACAGATAACCAGGAGCTGACACACACAAGCCCAGCAAAGCAAACAGAGGAACTGATGAAGACAAGACCGGTTAGCACTCATTAAATAGTGCTGGATAACAAGCCACAGCTGTTACTAGTTAGCTCGTATCCAGCACTCAGCCACACCCACTCATTCATACACATGAGATTGTGAACCCATGAAACATGACAGTAACCCTGTTCCCTGAAAAGGGGGAAACAAGGTGTTGAGCCATAATGCTGCATTGTAGGTGTGCCTGGAAGTTCCTTTCAGACAAAGATATAACCTGAAGGTGTGTATGTTTTACCTCTTTTCATACAAAATCTCAGGTGAATGCATTCAGTGACATTACTGAAAAAAGGTTATTTAAAATCATTATTGATGTTTTTGACAGATGCTTCACAGCAAGTCAAAAAATAAAAATAAATCCCGTAATGTTAATGCAATGCAGAATATTGTTTCTACTTTTTCATGAAACATAGTTACAGTCAAATAACCCAAGACATGATCTTTTAATATATTCAAGCCATATCTAGCATAATTTGTTTTATGTTTTGCTGCTCTGATGCAAACAACTTATCGCAGTCAGACACATCCACTCACGGTATTTTGGATATTGTTTTAGATGTTTTAGGACATGTAAGGAGTTTAATTCGATGAGGATAGGAGATTAATGTGTCAGTTAAGATTAGAAAGCTGTGAAACATATTTTGGATTTTGTAGTGGCCTAGTTATCTTAAACAGCAGGAGGTTGAAAAAAAAAATATATATATATATATATATATTTCATAAGTTATGACTGCCAGACATTTGCATAGGGAAAAAAAGGAGGCAATGACTTAGCATCAACTCACAGGATGAAAACCATTACTGCATGTAAAACAAACCTATTGATTTTACTTGTGTCCTAATAGAGGAGTATGATCACCAGGAGGTTGAAGCCATTATTGGGAAGGTGATGTGTAGCCCATAGAGTAAGCTAATATGTGTCCTTTTCCATTTGTCACTGTTAGTATTAGCCACCCTATACAGAGGGGGAGCCTGGTGTTTTGGAGACGGGAACAAGAGGGAATTATCTATTAATCTTGAATGCAAAGGGCAAAACATGCTGAGGGAAACATGTTTCTGTATGAGCAATCACCTGAGCAGAGGGTCTCAACTGTTCTGCTGAAAGGACACAAGAAATGTCCAGACAAAGACACTGCACTACACATACACAGCTCGAATTGAAAGGGAGCATACTTAAACGAACCAATGCAGCACATCTAACTAAAAGGGCATACCCACATTATCACAACAGGGGATCTGCAGTATGCAGAATATCTGAAAATTAAATATTTAGTATTTCTCTAAAATACTTTCATTATAAATTATAAATGTTCTAGCAGTTTATTTAGCCATTGTAGTCTATTTTGGTAAACTCTGTTTAGAGAACATATCAAAAACATATACAGTATACCGGTAGGTAAAATGTTGGAATCATCCACTGTAATTAATTTAATGCTTTTGCTCTTCTGCTTACCAAGTCTGCATTTGTTTCAGTAATATTGTGTGTTATTATTTTGATTTAAAATATATTATATTAAAAATTTTAAAATGTAATTTATTTATGTAAGGTATAGCTGAATCGCTAGTCAGTGTCACATTACATTCATAAATCATTTTTGAAAAACAAAATGATCTAAAAGAAAAAAACAAAACATCTAAAATTTGCATCTATTCCCTTATTTGTTTTTGTTGAGCATGACGTGAATTAAACATAAAGCTGTATATAAACTGTTTGGTTCCCCTTTTTTCTCTCACATTTATGTCTCTATATCCTATCAAAACTATATCCTATCCTATTAAAAATTGCATAAAATATAACACATTAAATCAATTCTTGTTGAGAGCTATTTTTTGTGTTGTATTTATATGAACAGACTGGTTAATTAGAGAAGAGACGAATGTCAAAATTGCAATCCATTATTTTAAAAAAAGATAATAAATAATAATAATTAAAAAAATAATAATAATAATTTTCTCTACATAAAGCTGCCTGCTTTTAAAAACTATCTTCACTCTCTTTACACCACAAAACGTCTGTATCCTCATGCTTAACTTTTGTTTGTGATGTTTTGCACTGTCAATTGCTTGTACTGCATCCATCTGTCCATTCGTCTGTCTATCCGTCTGCAGCGGTGAAAAAAAAAGTGGTTTTCTCAAGTCTATTTTAGTTCTGAATATTTTCTGCTTTTATTATAATTTTAAACATAAAAATACAAAATTATAATTAAAATTAAATAAAATGATCAGTGGGAAAATAAAAAAATAAATAAACATAAAATAAATAATGATTTATTTTTTAACTGGTGACCAATGGGCCAAAACATATGCAAACACACACTGATATTATTTATATGGCTAAGGTTATTTGCAGTAAATTAAAATAAGGTCTGACTAAGAGTAAATGGATAATTAAAATGCATGTATTAATCCATAAATAATGTCATAATAATTTAAAAATAATAATTTTAAAAATACACATTCTTAGCATCAAGTGTACATATTGGCAATAAAAGCAAAATTTCTATTCTATTTTTTTTTAAATAAATAAATTAAGAATTAAATAAAAACAAACAAGCAAACAAACAACTCTATTGCTGATATGCAATATGAAATGTCAAAACATGACTTGGTCTGTCCACTGTCCTTGCTCTCCACACCACTGTCTGAGTTATTACATTTAGTTTCTAAGCTATTTAACATACTGTAAATAGAGATTATTTATGGTTTATTAACATTTAAGGGGTCAAGTAAAACCAAAAATGTGTCTTCTTTATGACTGCAAAAAGCTTTCATCCACAGTGCTGGTGAAAGTGTCCATCAGTGACATGAAATTGGATAGTACAAAAGCATGGCTGAAGTAGCATTTTTGCTCAGTCAAGTGTGAATCGGTCGACCTGACATATGTTCTTGCAAGACCCAGTGTACGTTTTTAACAGCTGAAAATCCTTTTTTTTCTGTCAACACACCACAAAAGAGAATAAAACACAGATGATAGACACTTTTACAACATCAAATGCTCACATAATTCATATTCACACACTTTAGAGTTTTCATTCAGCTAGCTTAGCAGAACTCATCCAATAACACCCCGCACAGCTCATGCATATCTGGAACGTAAATATAAGGACGCTCCCCATCACTGTAATTCTGCTTGTCATTTGTATTATTGTCATCATTATAGTTCTCCTTTCTTCAAGCCTGATTTGAAATTCCAATGCTTTTTTTTGTCACTGTTTTCCACTCTTTATCTAAGCACGCAGCCATTTTCTCAAGGGGTTGGTATTTATAGACCAAGAAATGTACGTGGCTTATTTACTGTCATCATATCATCCTAGCTGTCAAGTAGCATCTTTTGCAGACTAAACCTTTCCCATATCTGTGTACTCATAATTGATTCTGTGTTATATCGCCACCAAAATACCGTGGAGATAACCATGCTGCCGTGTACACTGCTCAAAGGCCCCTGAGAGATCGGAAACAGTGTCACATCTTATCGCAACTTTTTGAACAGCGAGGTGAGGGAAGGGAACAGAGTAAAAACAGTGTGCTCTGGTGAAACTAGAAATAGCATGGTGTTACCATGGCAAACATTCAAATAAGCACTCCATAATCAATGAGTGTAAAATGAGGTTTTGCAATGAAACGGGATGGAAGCCGTGATATGAACGAGTAGAATTTTTGACTTTTCATTCAGAAACCTCAATTATGTGTGCAACAAAAATATGGCATGAAGGCTCAAAAAAAGTTTTGGAATAAAACCTTGATAAAACATTTTACTGCACGGAATAAACCCTAAAACATTAAGTTTACTTTTCAATTTCAATTATTGTTGTTTTTGTTGTTAATCCCTTCAAAATAAAAGTCCAATATCATCATAAGCCTGATTTTTTGATTAAATTATTTTATATGATTATCACTTGTGTAGCATATACATTGTTGCTGTCACTCTGGTCAGTAGCACACGAAACACAAATCTTGCAGTTGGAGAGGTTTTATTTAAACAAAACAAACAGGAGCAGATCCAAGATTGGGTTGACACTTAAGGACTGACACTGAGGGTTGAAACCCAGACTTAAATACACATAGCAATGAGGACAGAACTAAAGGCACATGGGGAACACAGTTGGCATGGGTTACCTGTTAACTGTCACGCCCCCTTTTTGAGTGTATTAAAAAAATAATAATAGTAATATAATTTTGTAATAATACAATCCTCATTCTGGTCTTGTTTTAAAGAAGATATTTTTATGTTTCTTGCACCACTGCCTGGAGAAAAAAAAGTTATAGCTGTTTACATTTTTTTTTTAATAATTTTATTAATTATTGTAATTTTATATTTTAATAAAATAATATATAAATAAAACTTTGGTTTGTCCTAAAAATGATATGAAATTAAAAAAAAAAAACATAGATCTAAAGAACTTGTGTACCGAATTTGAGACTGATATCACAAAAAAAAAAAATTTTTCTGAGCTGCTATACCAACAAAGGCCACTAGGTGACATTTATGACCTCTTGACCTCACACCACAACACAGATTGATATGCTTTTTTTTTTAATTCAAAACATTGTTCAAGATGTAAGATATTTGAAAACAGCATAAACAGTAAATTTTTTTCAGTGAACATATCCAATAATATACAATTATACTACTGAAACAACCAGTATTACTACTATAAATAACTATTCATTCCACTGTACTATATATAATTATTTACAACTTTTCAGTAATATACTTTACAGATGTTTCTGATTAGAAACCTTTATCAGACACAAACAAAGTATGACTCATGTATCAACTTACTATGAAGACTACATCAACCATGACATTTTGATTATAAAAATTATGTAATTTTCAATAACATTCTCAATATTTTGGACAAATACTGGAAAATATATCTAGTTTTTTTTTTTATTATAAACATCAAAACTGAAGATTAATTGATTATAAGTGCGTTTGTTTGCTTTTCATAACAAATGCCACAACTATACGTATGATTTTTTTGCTATCTTCTCTTGTTGCTAATTAATAAATTATTGCCACTACTTAAGATGTTTTGCAAAACAGTGATCAAATATGAAATGTACACACTTAGGGCTTTCCAACGATATATAGTTTATCAATATTAGAGCAGGTTAAATACAGGTTATTATTGTTTTAAAATGTCATGGCAAATGGGCCACTGACAGTTAACAGACTAAACTAGAACAGGAAATAGAGGACCAAATATGGGCCAGGGCGGACACATGGGGATCAAAACACAGGACAAACTAAACACAGACTCTGACAGTTGCAAATACATACAAATTTATAATAAATAAACATTTATGAAGTTCCCAGCCACTGACAGCATTTTGATAAGTTTCACAAAATGTAATTATATATATATATATAGCTGTTTATTGTGTAATAGCTGTTTATTGTGTAATTTAAAACAATATTTCTGTTATTTAGGTAATATAATTTAGATTTATGCATTGACAGACCATGGCACATGACTATCCAAAAATGGAAACCTTTCTGTGCCCCAGTTCTGCCCCTGTGAGTAAGAAATTAAAAGCAGCTGGAGATGGTCTCTCCTCAGCAGTCACCTACATGACCATGGAGCATCAAATTAGCTTTAAAATAGGCTGTGTTGCCTCAGTAAATAAGATTAAAATAGTTAAGATGAACACCAATGTTAAGTAAGACAGGTTTTGACAGGTATAGATGCTCAACATGAAATAACATCCAGGACATTTATTTAGTGATGTTCAACTCCCAAGTGGTCAAAAACTGAAGCCTGGTCAAACGTCACTGTTAAATATTTATAGGTGTTGTAGCACTAGAAAATCTTAGCAGTCAGTAGCAGGCAAGGGCCGTGGAAATAAAAACCCAGACTAAAGAATCTTCATGTCTACTTTGACTGTAAAATGCTATTGGCTCCCATGTGACAGTTTGCATTCAGATATTGTATCTTTCAGATATCTTTTGAATGAAATGTGACTGCATAAATTCATCTGGATTCTTTTCAGTGATTAAAATCTAAGTTTTATTCTGTTATTCATATAGATATATTATATGGCTTCAGAAAATGTGGAATTCAACATAAGTTTGTAACACTTTATACTTTTGTTGTTGTTTAGTTTTTGCAATAAAATTCTGGCAATATGGTATTTTAAAGTGTCATAATATTGTGCTGAAGTTCTCTACAACAGGTTTAAGCACATCTAAGGTTAGAAAACATTGTATTTTTCTCAGAATATGCATTTAATATTAGAACTTCGATATGATTCATTTGAATTAATTTGGATCTTAAGGTCTGTAAACCCCTCCCTTCCATAAGCCAACTCTACTCTGATTGGTCAGTTGGCAAAGTCTGTTTTGATTGGCCACATATAGATTTTTCACAAGGCTTTAACTTAGTTGAATATTTACTTTCAAGTATATAAGGGCCTTAAAAGTGCATGTAAGCATCTAATGATGATGACAGAACAATAAACACAAGGGCATATACACAGGGGCAAACACAACTTTTGCCTACTCTACTCAGAAATACTTTTTTGTCAACTGATATACAGTAGTAGGGGAGTATGCAATTTTGTATGCAGCCAGTCTTTGCCCTTCAATGGCCTGATATTCTTTATACTTTCCTAAAGTAACGTTTGAATTCATTGCAAAATACATTTGAACCTAGCAACATTTACTGACAAACAAATAATTTCCTATAGTATCATGTAAAAGTGCACAGGGAAAGCCCATTAGCCTTTTCCTAAACAAACTGAGTTAATGAGGAAATTAAGTCTCCATTAATTCACTCAAAGGACCTGGCAAATGAAGGACAGAAAAAGAGCTTGAGTCTCCAACTGGTTCAAAGGTTCATTTAAAGATACAGAGTGAGACCAAGAACACCTAATCTAGTGAATACACCTGGATCCAAGCCAGCTGTTGCTGAGACTTGTGGGATTGAATCTTTATGCAAATAAGCGAGAGAAATAGATTGTGTGACAGCAGAAGTTTGAACCATATGCAGGAGACACACAGAGGCAATTAAGTGCGTTGAGTTCATCAATAATGCCACAGGCTACCATGCGTGCCATCAGCCATGTCTTAATGAGTGGCGTGTGGGCAGCAATCGAGGTGTTACCCCTTGGATGACTTTGACACATCACCCTTACAGTGCTGCAGGAGGGCCCGAACTTCACAAATGACCCAATGCATGGTGTTAACCTTGTCTTTTAATATCACCTCTACCACATGCTTTATGAGAGTTCTCACTGTTTATTATCATGCTAGATAATTAAAGAAGTATCCTTCACTGCTATACAGGCAAAGTTCACCAAAATGGAAAAAAAGAAGGCTTTCTGATTATCCTCATTTTTGTGTAAACAACAGTTAATCAGTCCATATGGGATCGTTTGGATAATAACGAAGTTTCAGGAGGAGGGCTGGCCGAATTAATTAATCACAGCTGTTTCTCATCCCGTAATCAAGTTCACCCAATCACAGCTAACCTACTCACTATAAATTCTCCCTTTCCTCTCTCATTCGCATCTCGCTTTTGCAAAGAACGCTGTTCTAAACAATTGCTAAGATGTCTTCTGAATCAGACTCGTCTGACTATCTGCGTGAGGAGCCCGCTCCTCGCTCTCAACCAGCCTCCCGGTCTCTGCCGCCGCAAGACCCGGCTCCACAGCAAGCTGCCACCAGCCTCAGCCACCACCCGAGGCCGCGGCTCTCAGCAGAGGCCGTAGACCTACCAGGGCCGTTAGCACTCCGGCTAAGAGAGCCCGCTCTCGCCTCCATCGAGACAACCAGCTTCACCTGCCTCTTCATATGTCTCCACCCGCTCAACCACCGCTAAATGGACCATTATAACCCTCCGCCAGACCCTTTCATCAGCTGAACTTTTCCCGTAAGGCTACCAAACCGGATCTCATCCAACTTCTGAACACTCACTTTCACCCTCTCCTCTGCCAACTACCTGCCAGCCCCATCCAACGCACTCATCTCCGACCCGCCAGTAGTTTCACCTCTCCTCCGCAGCCAGATTGTAGCAGGTATGGACATAGATCTCTTCCAACTCCTCTCCCCTTTCTCTCCAAATCCTGCAGATCGCCAGGTGGATTGCGGCAAATTTTCTCTCATTCTAAAAAATTCATCTAACCCATCCCGCCCTCTCACTTTTTCAGAATTCACTACCGCCTTCCTTAGATACATAGACATCATCTGCACCACATTTCCCCGTAGGAGGCGAGAGTTACACGAGCCATCATATCTGAACTCTCGTCCTCCTACGGCGGGTCCCATTTTTACACATACCACAAAATGTTCTCCGCCAAAGCCGCCGCCCATTTAAACACTTGGAACCAGTGTGTTTACTGGGGAGCCCTAGACCTAGACCTCCACAACAGAGTTTTCACCAGCTGCCGCAATTTCACCTGCGCAATCTGCAGTTCCACCACCCATCCTTCCTCTTCCTGCCCTCTCACCATTGCTGCGGCACCCGAGGAGCAGTTGGGGGAACGGTGCCTTGCTCAAGGGTCTCACCTCAGTCGTGGTATTGAAGGTGGAGTGAGTGCTGGTTATTCACTAACCCCACCCACAATCCCTGCCGGACCTGGGACTCGAACCGGCGACCTTTGGGTTACGAGCCCAACTCCCTCTCCATTAGGCCACGACCGCCCCAAATTGACAGGAGAGGATAACCAAACCATTTGCCAAAACTTTAATAATCATCGATGTCTCAGGTCCTCTTGCCGCTACCTCCACGTTTGTTCATTCTGCGGGGGGGCCCACTCAAAAATCATTTGTTCTTCCGCTAATAAAAAATCTAAAAAGTATTTATCCTCTCCTGTCAATGTTTCTGCTTTGGCTCAAGAACTGTCTCTTCATCCTGACAATAACTTCTCTCAATATTTATTATCAGGTCTGACTCAAGGATTGCATCCAGGCGTTTCCTGTCTACCTACACAATCCCACATCTGCCCCAACCTTCTTTCAGCCTCTACCGAACCAGACACCGTGGACGCTCTAATCAAAAAAGAATTAGACTCCACTTTCATGATCGGCCCTTTTCCCTCCCCCCCATTTAGCATTTACCGGGTCAGCCCCATCGGCATTGCTACCCGCAAATACTCAGGGAAAAAGAGGCTCATCATCGACCTCTCCTCCCCACACAACTCCCCCATCCCCAGCATCAACAGTCTCATTCCCCTCAAAGAATTCTCTCTGCTATACCACAATGTCGACCAAGCCATAGAAATCATTAAAAGAGTAGGCAAAGGCGCATGGATGGCCAAAGTAGATTGTAGGGCACCACCGCCGGATACCCAGAACATTCCTTTATTAAGTTCTGCTATCAGTAGAGTAATTATTAACCCTTTCTCACTGGCGCCAGTTTGTCTATGAACAGCCACCCTCCCTCCTGGGAAGGGGGGGGGGCATGTGTCTTGTTGTCAGCTCTGCGCAGGATCTCCCCATCAGAATTTGACACCTCACCCCGACACGAACTCCGAAAGTTGATGGATCGCACACTAAAATGCAATAAACATGGACGTGCGAGATCAGCAACATCCTGCCATCTGGGTTCTTGGTGTGACCTCTGACCGCGGGATCACTAAGTTTCGGACAAAGGGCGATTTACACAACATGGCTTGATTCATGAACTGGGAAACTCCGCACGTACTACAACACACACACACGCACACACATTCCAATGCCCGAAAGCCCGCGCTTTGGTCTATGCTTTGAAACAA